>OY740768.1:104972668-105212992 GCA_963513935.1 Aphrophora alni | reverse complement strand
AATAATTAACAAATGTCAATAACACATTTCAATACTGGCAGTAGTAACTTTCCTAATTTAAAGTTAAAATAAATGTTACTGAATAAAGTACCCAAAATATTTTATTTGTACTCATATTATTTCACTTATAAAATCTATTTCACCTAAATAGAAAACAAACTAATTTGACTTATTAAACAACTGTATAGCTGTTAAAAAGACTATTCAATCTGACATGCTGGAATCATTAATTAATAAAACTACTGTATGTGTACTCTCTCTGGAATATTTAGAAAATACTAATTAAATTTGATAAACTATTATTAAAAAAAAAAAATTTTTTTTACCATATTGTGATAAGTATTACATGATAACATACACAACTTTGTATCTAAGAGTTCTAATGATCTTTACCTTCAAAACAGCATACATTATCATTACTTTCTCCATTTTACAAGCAATTCCAATTACATAATAAATGGTGCACAAATGTTTTTCACTCATAAGAAGTGATCAGAAACAAAAACAAAAGTTTGTTAAATACGTTGATACTTCGTAGAATGTAATCATAAACAATAAATAGAGCCTTGACTCAGTGGAGCCTACTCATAAGGACTCTCGGACGCCGCCCCCCCAATGATAATATTATTTTAATAATGTAAATACCTATATGTATTTAAAATTCTTTGGAGATAAATGAATTATGAATTGCCGCTATGGATTTCACCATCATTTGTAGCGGAAGTTTTACAATATAAAATATTTGACGAATGTAATCTGGAGTTCGGACGGTGGCCAGAGCGTCCCAGTTTCATTGCATTTAGTCATATGGGGCAAGCAGCAGACAGAGCTGAGGGTGCCGTGACGTCATTTACATAGCGTGTAATGGGCTTCTAGGGCAGAGTCCGAAGCTGCGCGCGCAGGTATCAGTCAGTGCAGCCACCATAAATTAGATGCCGATGCCGTTGCCGGTAATATGTCAACGGTAAACGTTGTGACAAATGATGTAAGTTTAATCATTAGTCAAGGAATTAAAAACATAGAACATAGAATTGCCTTAAAAGATTTAGGACCCCCTAGGCCTGACATGGCAATAAGTAAAACTCAAAATAGTTCATTTATTTTATTTTTATTTTAATTTTATTAGCTATACAAACTTTGCTTTATAATCGCTATGTAGACCCCACATGTTTTTAATATGGAGTGAATAACACTTGTGTTACGCCTGCTTTCTGAACCGTAGTGTATGTTTTGATAACATGCCTTCCCTTACGTGTATAAAATAAAACAGAGCCCTCCCATTGATCTTAACCACCGGCCGCTACTGCCTTGACTGTTAATGCTCTTGTTAACCATCTTGTAGTTGAATTATTTAGTACTTGACTTCCTTGCCAAAGAGAAAGGTTTCTGTGTAACTGTATAAAAGTCTCCACTCAATCCTGTTGAGTACTTGGCAATAGTGAACTATAATTATTTATATGTATATAGAAATCTTATTTACAATGCTCATATCAATTTCATGTAGACCTAATTGATTAAAATTGAGTTTTTAATGACAAGGTGAAATTCATTTCAATATTTTTCTCAATTACTTCAAATGGTGATTTTATTTTATTTTTGATTTGTACTGGTTTGTGTTACCTACCATATTGTATCAAAATTTTATCGAAATCAGTGGATCGGACTTCAAGAAATTTTAAGCCTTTTAAAGCCACTCCATTGACAGATTGTTTGGAACCTTAGAGAGTAAAATAGAGCAAAAAGTTTTTCATATTCAAAGAAGAACAGCAGATGAACTTGTTTTGCATTATCATGAAGCTATTATATAGAATTTTTACAATGTATCTCTTGCCTAAAACACTAAATATTTTAATAGTTTTTAATTATTCAATTTAGTTTTAAAAATTTATACATAGGCTATACTTTTTTTAAAACACATTAATTAAGAAATGTTTCAATTAATTAATGTTATAATTTTTATTGAGTATTCCAGTTTTCAATAAATTTCTGTATGGGAACACTATGACTTCTGATCCTAAATTTTTATTCTGTGTAACTGTTATTGTAGGCTACCTACATACAGACAATAACAAATGGCTAATGTGTAAAAAATGGATTATTCAAGTGAAAAATCAGATGAGGATTGTTGATATACAAGTTGAATTCTTTTTAGAGATTATATATTCTAGGTAATTAAGAACCAAAATATGTTACTTTTAATGCATTTGTTATTAATGAATTTAATGAAAATACATATATTTAATTAAGTTTCTTCAACGCAATCGTAAAGAGACAGAATGATAAACATTCTTCAATTTAGGTAAGAACAACATACCTAGTGAAGTGTTGCTCGGAAGCTGATATTGAAAATGAGGAACACTTGCCAATGTAGAGGGAAAGCTGCCAGAGGTAAGAAACAGCTGAAAATACCAACAGAACATTCATTTATACTCATTGCAAACAGTCAATAGAAGTAATAAGTTACAAATATTCAATAAAGAATATAATTCAGATTCATTTTGTGTCGGAGCAGGAAAACCACTTGACAACCATAAGCTATAATAAAATATTATACATTATAAAATGTTTATGTGTTGTAAGAGATCCAACAATAACAACATCAAAATTCAAACAACAGTGACCATAAAAAATGGTGTAAATTGGCAGTTGTTGACAAACAAATTTGTATAATTTAATGCTTCTTTTGGAGTATTTTATAATGTATTATATATTATTTTAAGTTTGACAATAATTTTAAAAGGGTTCTAGACTTTTAGTCAGATGAAACATAAGACTGCCTATTCTGTTTATAAGACTTAGGAAACTGCAATTTTGTTTAATTAAATAACCCTTACTGTCTAAGACAGTGGTGCACAACCTTTTAACATCTGAGAGCCATTAATTTTTATAAATGACCATGATGTGCCGCTAGATGACTTCCCTATAAACTTCACCAACCATCCACATAACTTTCTCCTTATCCTAATATTACCAGTAGACCTAAAAATTAAATCATTAATATAATACTTGAAATTGAAGAACGTTTTCAAACATGTCTCATAATAATTGTGAGTAGGTAAATATAAATATAGTTCAAAGTAGGTAACACGATAGAATAAAACTTGAATACAAGTTCTCACGAAAATTACATTTACTTAATCAGTTATCAGTTATTGTGTATCACTAAGGATGGCTACTTTGTGGTTGAAACATGTTTGATTAAGTAAACATAATTTTTGTGAAAACTTGTGTTCAAGTTTCGTTCTATTTAATATTATCTCACAAGTAAAGCTCAACATTTATTTATAAATTTAATACACCTACTCATTTTGAAGATTCCCTATAAGTGAAGATAACGTGTTCTTCAGAATATGCTGCAAAACTGTTGGAAAATGTGTCATTAGCCGAGATATCTGCCATAAGATCAGTTTTACATCAAAAAATTTTATTTTTTAAAACAGGTACATGGTATTTTTTTCACTTGAAGCTTGGTATTTACCTCATTAAGATGTTGAGTTATGTTAACTAAGCAAGATAAACCACACACCCATTCATTGTTCTCAAAATCTGATACCAGATTTTCATCACAGCTTTTTAAAAAGATAATCATCTCTTGAACCAGATTATACATTCTTTTAAGCATCTTTCCTGCATTCAGCCAATGAAATTGTGTAAAATAAATACATCATCATAATGTGTGTTTAAGTGACACAGGAATTTTGGAACTGGTGGTGTTCCTCTGTGACAAGAGAGTCCTCTGGATTGAAGAAAATGTATTACATTGATCTCTCCTTTCTTCACATGCTCCAAATGAATAGATATTGCACAAATGTTTCCTTAGTGTAAAATACACTGGAATGTGACGATATCATTGCCCATGTTTTTACAATCTGTTGTTAAATAGTTCACACTCCTTACTTGTTTCCCACCACAACTGCCATACCATCTGTTGAAATGCTATGTACAATTATTAGCTCTAAATTGTACTTGTCCAAAATGTTTTTTACCTCATGATAAATATCTGAACCTTTGCTTGATCTTGTATCGGAACTAACACCAGTAATTCTTCTGTAATGTGAAAATTTCCATCAATAAAAATTGAAAGTGGAGCAGCATCATTAACGTTTGTGCTTTCTTCCATGGCCAATGAAATATATTTGAATTCCTTCTTCAATGTTTGCTGCCATTTATCCTGCCCTTCTGGATACTGTCACACGGTTAAGACTCATATTTTTTCTATATATTTATCACTTCTTCCAGACATTCTTTAACTAGCTCTCCATCTTTGTACTGCATCATTTTCTTAATTAAAATTATAAATATAACAAAACTTGCTTTGACTACAATTTATGAGTCATCAGTCACTTTCCACAAAATATTTTGTTGGTTGTTAATTTACATTGAAATTCTTCAACCTTATCCTATTACATTTGTCCCGTCCACTCTTTGAATTTTCCAGCATATTTTCTATTATATTGTCTTTTTACATTGTATTCTTTCATTACACCCATGGTTTCTTTGCAAATTAGGCACGTTTTGTAACACCTAAAAAAGGTTAATTTGAATTAAATATTTAATATAGCGGGAAATCGTAAATAGTAAATCAAAAATGTGACTTATGTTTTTAAAAGGTAAAATAAAATAAATTCAATTATTATAGGTTTCCAAACACAAATAAATAATAATGTATAGATTTTAAGAAATTTTAGTTATAAGAAATTAAATAAATTTGTGTGTGAATAAGTTTGTGAAAAGGACTTGTTGTTATGTGCGTAGTATTTGAACAGAGCATTAGATGAAATGCATACAAGACAGAAAACGCTAAGCCAGCGAGATTTTGAATAAAGTCTAGAAGACCGGAAGGGTAAAGCCTAAAACAGTTAACGGAAGTAAGAAATTCACCATGCGTTTTCATCAGTCCAGTTGGGAATGTTGAACCGAACGGTTGTATTTTGAGAGTTAAAGTTATAAACGTTGAGATGATAAATGATGTGTTTTTTAAGTCTAGTTGGAGTGTTTGGATGAACAATAGTATCTCAGAGACTAGTTAGAGCGTTCGGTTAGACCAGAAGTTATGTAAATATAAACTTTGTAAAAATAAGAACTATTCGGAGTGTCGAAGTATAAAATCATGTTCTCTGGTCGAGTTATTTTCAATAAAAATGTATTGAGGCGTTGTAAACAGGTCTAAGATCAATAACCTACATATCATTGTAATTATATAAAATTAAAAAAGTTAACTGTTGATTTGAAGGGTGAACTTTGTAAAATGTGCAAAGAAAGTAATTTTTGCACGTGGTCGAGATGGTTGGACAGTTTGAATCGTGAGTTCGGGTTATGAACTAAGTTACAGAGGTGTTTAAGTAGAAAATAAACTTTAATACAAACTATTATTTGACATGTAATTAACAATAAACTTTGAATAGTGGTAAACTGAACGGACCATGTTCACATCGGAACTGAGAACAAAAGGAGAGATTGCCACGCTACAAGGAAACATTTCTAGAATACAAGACGTAACAACGAGGAATTGTGCTTCTAAATAATAAAACGTGACTGGTGTATACACGTTGAGATTTTTCTTATACATAAACTCACTTTTAAATGATAAGATAACTTGTAAATTTGTTTTTATATATTTAACTTGAAAGGTTGAAACATAGTAATTTGAGATTTTTGTCTATAATAAAAAATGAGACTAGTAAAACAAAATTTTATTCTTTTTAATAATTAAAATATTGAGAGCTAATCTAAAATAAAAATAATATAATTAATTAAAGTAAATTCAAATAAGTAACATTAAAGAAATTTCAACCATTTAGACTCATTTTAATAAATTAGGAATTGTTAAGATGCCTTAAGTTAATAATGAATATAAAAATTGATTACATATAACTAACTGATGAATATTTATGTGAATGTACTAATCTTTAATTTCAATAAATGTATGTAAAATTTCAGTTTACACAAGAGTTATTCATTGAATACCAAAAAAAAAAAAAAAAATCACTGTAAGTACACTTTTAAAAGAAGCCATGCCCGAGATCTTCATAATAATTAACTTCATTTTTCTAAATTGGTAAACGAAAGCTTACCTGGCTCCCATTAGCTGAGCAATAATTTTAGAGACATTAAAGTAATAAATAAAATTAAATTCATAAATTCATTTTTTTTTTGTAATAAAGTAATATTTTAGAAAAACCAGAAAAAGGTGGATATTTACATTTATTACAATTGGTCACACCAAATGTGGGGCTATTAATTTATAAAGTAGTTTTCCCTTGTATTTACATTTATTACAGTTTCTTTGCCATTATATTTTATAAAAAAATATCTCTAGAAACACACGGCATTTGTTAGTCACTTTTGAAATGTCACAAGAAAAATCACTTAAAAACACACACTAATCCCAAATACAGTTCTGTCTCTACTGAACCAACACCATGAGAATTACTGCCAACCCTGTTAAGCAAGTGCAGTCAGTGAGTGCCTGACACTACCACTACCCCCCGATTCTGAATAATACAATCTGCTGCCACGACAATGGACGTTGTTTGCTTCAACAAACTGATTTAGGTTTAAACTGGAATACGTGATCAAAATATTCGTTTTGTTTCAATAATGTACAAAAATTGAATCCATAAGACGTCAACGTGTGATTCCCAAACAAATCAGGGTAAATGTCCTAACACAGTTTTTTTTTTTAATTTAGAAAATTGTAAATATTTATTTATTTTCAGCTTGCAGACCCCATAAAGTGAGGTTGAGGGGCACATGCTGCCCGTGGGTGTGTACTGTAAGTCTAACAAATCAATAATGGGTTTGCTCAGACCCAATATTATCTACATGGCTTTCGTTATTATCAACAACTTTATTTTTGACATAATGTACAGTGATCCACATTTTTTATCACTCATAAGATCTTCTAATTATGGTCGAATTTCAAATACAATATTGCACCTTGGAAAATACGCTAAAAGTAGCATTCACAACAATTATTCTATGTCTTATAGAAAAAAGTGTTTGCAGTGCTCTGTTTTAAATTCCAGCCATTAAATTCCATTTTGGTTTGGATCGGTGAAATTATGTTTCCTTTTTTCTTTACTCAGTGAGATTTTAAAACACAAGTTAAGATACTTGAGTCGAAATTACAGTTATCCTTAATCGGAGAATAAAAGGGTTATTATTCCATAAAATAAAGTCCATACCCAAATTAAGATTTCCAAAGTTTTAGATATTCATTCTAATGCTAAACATAAAAATAGAAGGGAGTGGGGTCCTAATCACACTGTATATTCAATTTTACTTTCTACTTGCACAAATAATATTGATATTTAAACAAAATTAATTGATTTGATTTATTCATAAGAAATACTAGTTTTGTAGGTACTTACACAAAATATTTTTTAAACAAAATATCTGCTTAAATGTATTTCTACTAATAGTGATATGAAAAACAAAAGCCATTCAACTGATTTTAATGAAATCTTATATGTAGTTTGACTCTGCCAAGTGAGACACCTTTATAATGGAATTGTTAGAACAAAATGTCTGTTGGTTTTGTTCCTACAGAATGGAGACAATATAACACCTTCTGTGTGAGTGTGTGGGGTTTGTTTGACAGAAATGTAGCATAATTGAAAAGGCTGGGTTTCGTCAGGAATATATGGAGGATTTTGGAGGAATTATACAGTGTAGTCCAGAGGGAATTGGTTTTTTTTTTAATGAGTAGTACTCGGTGTATGGAAAGGGAGGGACACCTGTGGTAAAGGTTATTCGACACTCCACTCTATGCCATTCAGTGGACATCATGCCACTGTTGAGTGCTGAGCATCGTGTGTTTGCTTATAATAAAAGTGGTTTGCTTATAATAAACATCGTTTGTAAAAAAGTGGTGAGTCTATGATTGAAACTCAACAAAGCTTCAGGCCTCATTTTCGTATTGGGCGCCATGGAAGAATTCCCAGTCGCAATACCATATTGAAATGAGTAAATTCATTTATATTCAAGGGTTCAGTAATAAAAACAAAACGCCCTTCTCCAACAGAACGCATACTGCAGAATGTGGATAGAGTGAGAGAGACAGTGCTGGACAGTCCATGTCGTTCTGCAAGGTGGAACGCTTCAGAACTGGGTTTGAGTAAGAACACTGTAAAACGTATCTTACACAAAGACTTAGGCTTCACCCCTATAAATTAATGATTTGTGCAAGAATTGAATGCTGGTGATTAACAACAACGCCTCACATTTACACAAACAATGCTGATTATGTAAAAGAGGATGATAATTTGAGGATTATCATGACCAATAAAGCCCATTTTTATTTAAATGGCATTGTAAACAAACAGAACTGTTGATACTGGGCTTTAGAAAATCTTTGTGGGTTGTGGTTTGAAGTGCCATAGGAAAGTGTCGGATTTTTGGCCCATTTTTCTTTGAAGAAGATGGAAACACTGTAACTGTAATTCGTTCAACACGTAAACATGGTCAACAATTTTCTTGAATCAGAACTTCAAAGATGAGGAATCAATATTGAAAAATCTGGTTCCACCAAGATTTCCTGCCCATACAGACAGAACTTTAATGGGTGCAGTTTGAGCATTGTTCCCTGATCGGGTCATTTCTCTCTTTGGTGAAGTCCCCTGGCCTCCCCGCTTACCTGATCTTTCTATTTGTGATTTTTATCTGTGGGGGTATCTTAAAGCACATGTATATGAAGGAAAGTCACACATATATGAAGAACTGAATGCTGAAATAATGTTAAAATCAATTAAATTAACAATCAACAAAGAAACACAAGGAAGAGAGGAGGTGAATTTCCGATAATAGCTTCATATATAATATGTGTACATGAAAATGGTCTTCAATTGATCAATGTAATTTTCCGCATATAGATGTTTCAAAATGGAATACTTGTAGCTTTATTTCTATATTGATAAACAATTTTTAAATTAAAAATCAATGGAGTACTGATTTATTTTAAAGTATCCATTTCTTGTGAACCACCCAGTATAAAATATATACCACATTTCACCTATTTTTGATCACAGTGGGGAAAGTATACCTGTAGCCTTGAAGCACTAAGAAAAAAAAGATATACTTACATTTTAATTTTTAATTTTATATAAAAGTGCACACTATCCTAAAACTTAGGGTTCTTGCCTTATCACAAAAAATGTTTTGGTCAAATTATTTATAATACAATTCTTCAACAGGCCTGTTTAAATTTTACCCCTTTGGTATCAAACAAAACATAGTACAGGTAATCAATATGTCTAAAAACTTCTGATTTTCACTCCTCGATATAAACCAGTAAATCGGCTCTACCACGTTTGATCAAATTTATTGAAAAATGAAGATGAAATAACTAAACTAATTTGTCAAATTGTGAGTAATTTTTTATTTTTTATTTTTTTTGGATTCTTACATTGATATTTGAGAGATTAATAAGTTTGTTTATTATATTGCAGCTTTCTTACTACAGTTTTCTAAAAACAAAAACTACAGTTTAGAAAAAGTTCAATATAATTTTTTTCTTGTAGCCACTTCAACTCTTTTGTGCTTCACATTTTTCATTTAGTATTCACAGGTTTATGGGGTTCAATTTTAACATATGTTAAATCCAAAAATATATCTTAAACAAATTTCACTATCGTGACAATTAACAAATGATGACAATTTAATTAATTTAACTATAATACTGTTATTTAAAAACAAAGGAATTATTATGCTTACCCAAGTATCTTCACATTCAAGTCATGAGCAGAATTGTCTGAATGAGGAAATGTTGAAACCTCACAGTCATTTGTATGAAAATGTGTAGACTTTATTAAGGCAGTCTTGCTATGTGTAGGCTTATAATTACACACGTAGAGTAGAGTCCATATTGTCGTAAAAATAAAAAAACAAGTTCACTCTTTATAAATAGTTAGTAATGGAATAGTTAGTAACCCTTCGATATAATTTTATCTCTATTTGCTTTAAAAAAATATTAAGTTATTTTAAATAAAATGTAGGCTATTTATTTTTCAAATTAAATCAAATATCAATAAAGTTCAATATATCTGGAAATCTGTTCTAATACCAAACTTCAAAATTGATTCTTAATGATTTTGTATGTAAAATTGTAAGCTCAAATATATGACGGTTTTAAATAAAACTGCATACAAAATCAATCTACATTCAGATTCAGTCAGTGCCGGTTCTGCCCATTATCTTATAAATAGCATTTCGATTCACTTCTGTCAGATTACAGATGTTTCTAGCTTTTAAGCGAAATGGTTTTAAACTATTTGCCCAACTGACATAAACAAACTAACATCTCTCCTAAACCAACTGTACCAATCTGGTACAAGTATTGGATTACAAGATTGGCTCAATTTGCTACAAGCTGGGTATACACATGGAAAAAAGCAACCTTCTGCAATGTTGTCAACCTCTTAAAATATAATAAAATCGATTACAAATTAAAGCATCAGTTTTACTAATTAAACAATGAAATGAAGTGCAACCTACTAACTAATCTTATCAAAATTTTCAAAATGTTTCCATCCTAATAAAATTTGTGTTATAAAAAAAAAACTCTAATCTTTTGATAACTTAAATTGTATAGGTCCTAAAAAAATCTTTCTGGTTTTCATGATTTCAAGACAGATAATACAGTACAGTATATATTATATCGGTTAAAACTTCATCACCCTATTATAAAATGTTTCAATAGGAGCGCATTCTAGTGGAGAATAGTAGAAACACTAATGTTGAACGGCAGTTAAAATTAATTGCAAAAATATTAATTTTTACATATTTTGTAAATAACAGATGAAAAAACATTAATTTTATAACAGGAAAATATTTTAAATAACTGAAGAAAACAATGTTTGTGATTGAAATGGAAGTGTATGATAAAGTTTTGTTAATTTCGACTCATATTTACAATATTCTCACTAATTGTATGTAGGCTATTTTTAACTAGGTGAAAATTTTACCTTTAATCATAGTTTCGGCTTTCTTACATATATAGTAAGTACAGGAGGATCACAATGACGTTATAAATAATTTTTGTAAAGCCTTACTGAAAGGTAGGGCACATACACATGAAATTTTTATTAAAGATATTGAAAAATAATTTCCAAGCCGACAAATGAAAATTTTAGTTGATTCAGCATTACTCTTGGATAGTATATTTCATAACAAGAGTGGAAAAGTGAGTTTTGTATGTTCGAGATTTATCGAGCACTTCAATGGTCGATAATATGCAAAACAATTTCGCTCGTGTTTTGAATGATACTTTTCACTACACTACGGAATAAAAACGAGACATCGTTAAAAAAAAAATTAAATGGATCTTGGTAGTTTACTAGAACACACTAGAGGCTTTTTAAATCATATTTTAGGCCTATATGTTAAAGGATATTTCACAGCTGATTATTTTTCTATGTAAAATTTAATTCAGGTGGACTTATTGTAGAGGACATATTGGTTTACTATTATGCATTAAATTAATTTTTTTTAAATTTAATCTTGATAAAGAGCTTTTCTTTATCATATTATATTTATTATCCGTTGAAAGATATTTTACGAGACATCGGTAAAAAAAAAAAAAAATTAAACGGATCTTGGTAGTTTACTAAAACACACAAGAGGTTTTTTAAATCATATTTTAGGCCTATACGTTAAAGGATATTTTACGAGATTTCAACATCATCTGCTAGTGCAGAAAATAACATTTTCCACTCTAGAGTGGGAAAATCAGCTGTGGGAAACTCGGCTAAAGCCTCGCGCGTAAACTCGATGTTTCTCAGGTTGTAAACACATAACGAAAACAGCTGAACTCATAGTAGTGTAGTGAAAAAATATTTGTGCACTCTTATTCATTAATATTGCTATAATTGCAAGATTGTGTTTATTTAGAAAAAACAAATGACACTGGCAGGAGTGGCAGGTCAGTGGTTGAGTGAAGGGAAGATTTGAGATTCACAACTCACCCTCTATGTTTACCACATTTGACAGTCAGCTGATCGACTTGTCCAACCAAGATGCACATGCCCTGTTGCCAGTTCTAGTTTCCACGGCAATTAACCTCATAGAGACAGTCTATGAAAGTCTGTTAATAATGTCAGTCAGTTAATATTTGTTTAAGCTCATGGGTATGCATGACGTGTCGACTTGTTATTGGTAAATTGTTTGTTATTGTCTCAATTGCTTTTTAAATATATTTGTAATAAAGCTGACGAAGCGGACACTAATGCACTTTAAACATTAAGAGTTGTAAATATGAAATAACAATCTTGAAAGTTTCATACATATTAAAAATTGGGATTATATAAAGTCTTTTCCATCCTTTAACCCAGCTCACGAAGTAATGCATTTCTTAAACGAATAACAACATAAAGATCAGTGCCAACCTGAGATTCAATTGGCAAACGTGAATTGGCTCTATGGGACTGAAATAAAACTACCAAATTGACCACTAGCGCAAGGGTATGGCAGATTTGTAAATTACTAGAAAACTCCATTGCGCGCGGACCTTTCATAAAGTAGTTCTAGTTTCATTTTCAAATGCCGAATGAGGGGTGAAACTACGGCATGCGAGTAATCAACCCTCTCTGTCGCTCTATACTTTGCCATCCTTTCTTGAATTGGTGGTTGTTTTATATTTTCAATTCTCCTCTGTATTCCATGGCATATTTGGTTTTGAACTTAAACTCACATTTGCTTTTTACACACACTGTCGGGTTCGGAGCTTAGTAGACTTAGTTGACTTCAACGAGACTATATTCTAAAATCGATTAACACACTATAATATTACATTTTTTTTAACTACTTCAACATGTCTGAAGTTTACAATAAATAAATTCGTTCTTCCATTTTGCGAAACCAGTTTTGACACTGCAGCCATTTTTTTTAGATTAATTGAACTACATTTAACTATATTTTATTGATAGAAAATATTTGTTAATAACCCATTGTGAAGCATTATTCAATTTTTAACATTTATAATTAATTACAATATTATTTGTGACATAATAAAGGCTATGCATTTAAATACATTGGGCTTTTGAGAGAGATAATATTTACGGTATTGTTCATTAGTAAAATTATGAAGGAGTGTAAAATAATAATAAGCTGAAAATATTGTTATTGACGTAAAATAATAATAGTAATAAATCATTGCTTTTGTCCTCTCACATCCCAAAACTAACCGACAATAACATTTCAGATAGGTAGTTGTCAATTAAATAAAAGAACCATGGTCGACAGCTATGAAAATAAAGTTATTTATATTTCAATAAGGGTCAAAACTTGCTTCGCTTGTACCATAAACACTTACTCAAAGTAAACCGTATTTGACATTAAGGTTTTAATGACGGCAGTCAAAATTAATTTTTGCCAATTATTTCGTACTATAACTACAGAATTTACCTAATCCGAATTTTCTATTGTTAGAGCTCATTCAACACACACGCTTTACACCCTCCTCTGAAGGCTGGCTACAAGACATACATTTGCAACATTATGGGTTGTGAACATTATTTTATATTAGTGAGGCTAAGTGGAATAAGACCATCATATATCGTCGGATGCCCGGTATATGGATATAAATACCACCGTTGGAATCACAAGGTTCTAACTGATCTACCAGTACTTTTGAGAAAAATGAAGTTACTGGGGAAAAAAAAACATTTTCAAGGGGTTTTTTTGAAATAAGTTTCACATAGCTGTAATTTGTTAATTATTAACGTTTTTACCCTCAAAATATTTTTTTTTTGCACATAGAACCTTGTTAAACCAACATAATACATAGTTTATAACAAGTTTAGGATAACAAGTTCTAACTACAACATTTAAATGAAACAAATTAAAGTTGTTTTTTTTTTTTCTTTCTTTCAGATAATAGGTATTTTAACAACGTAAGCATAAGAAAACACTTTATTCTAGTTTTAAAACAACTTTGTAGTAGTCCTGATCTTGTAAGGGAATGAAGGGAAAGGCTCGTTTGATATCCTTTTTCTTAAGGTCACAGATTGCAGGTATATGTTTTTGTACCTTAGGCCTTATTTAAAAAACTGAAACTGTGGAATCAACTGTAGAAGGCTGATAGTTTTTTCTACGCCGCAAAAGAGTTTCCTCTTGTCTCTTGTCTTATGTTGGCAGCATTGATTGGCTCATACGGGTCGTGAGATGATTTGAATTTGACAACAATGAGCTGTTAAGAAAACTCTAAAACAGACGTTTTTGTAAAAGGAACAGTTTTATAGTTTAATGTTTTTGCAGTTGATGCAAAATCTTTAAAGTCAGTTTCCTTCATTTGTAGCCTATTACTTTATAGGGATTAGTGGTTGAGACAGATTTTAGAATCCTTATTAATCCAATAGGAGAAGAAAAGTCCATTGCCCTCATGGCCTTTTCGATCATACTGTGTTCATTATCCACCTCCTGCACACAGGAGTGTCAGCAGTGAATATTTCATGGTAACTTTTTTGATATTTGGATTGTCCCTTATGAAGTCAAGAATAGCATTTGATATAATGGAGTTCCTGTTTTGGGGAAAACACGAATCACTCCAAAGCGTTATTTCAGATAACTCATTTTCCTCAATGACAAAATCTAATATTTTCTTTAAGGCACTCGCAAGGT
This sequence comes from Aphrophora alni, assembly GCA_963513935.1. Taxonomy (NCBI): domain Eukaryota; kingdom Metazoa; phylum Arthropoda; class Insecta; order Hemiptera; family Aphrophoridae; genus Aphrophora; species Aphrophora alni. The sequence goes on along the minus strand of OY740768.1, from coordinate 105,198,376 downwards.
CATTTTCTGATCAGCAAGAAAGTGTTTCAGACTACAAAGCACAATACACCTTCTTGGTAACAGTAAAATATGCTGTAAGATTATATGTTTAATTTTCTTAGGTGAAATAGGGTATTGATGTCTGCGTGTGGAGTCAAGATGACATTTTGTAGGTCAAACAACAATACAGGTGGTCCTTTATTATCTTTTCCCTTCGACGAGATTCTCTCATATGAGTTTTTAGTAACTGATAAGTGTTGAAAATTATTCTCTTGTTCTTCTGACAAATTTCCTTGTTCCTTAGCTACTTTGTATGGTATTTCACAAACGTCGCATCGGTCGGACTTTGGAATATGAAAACCCAAGTTAAATTCCGTTCCAAAAATTCGATAGTACATCGATTTTTTTACCGGTGGAATATCTTTTTCCTTGCAATTATACAAACAAAGATTATACATTTTTGATACAGTCAAATGGGAACCCAAATATTTTCTGTTAGTGTGACTGCGGCAATAATGGGATTCAATGCTAGGGAATGATTTTATGTGCTCACGACAATAATTAACATCTCCTTCAGGTTTTCATTGGCTAAAGATACTTTTTCCTCTGTTATCTGGAGTAGGGGTATTTGTTTTCAGGTTTTTTATAGAGTGCGCTGTGTAAACAGGCTTCTGCGAAATGTCCAGCGTTCCCAAAAAAATTGCTTAGACACTTCAATTTTTTCACTCTTTAGATTAAAAAAGTATTTAAAAGAATAGGCCTACTTTCTTCTAGAAACTTGTGCACCACCGTTCGTAACACCTGAAGAGCCATCGCTATAACCTTGTTCTTGTAAGCTCTTCGGCTTTGCAGTTAGGGGTCTAACTCTAACTGTTGGGTTCAAAATAAAATGCCTTTTCTCTGTGGACGTTGGTAGTGTATAAAATGCTAAATGAATGTCAGATCTTTCTTCATCACTTACTTTAGAACTGCATTTGTACTTACAGGACATAGCACAGTTTTTTAGATTTTTAACCATTTTTGCCTTCACTTTCTTCCCTCTCTTGTTGACGTACTTTTTTTACCGGACTGATTGGCTTGTCTCCTTATGTTGATTTTCCATTTTGAAGGGTTAGGTATTTTCTTTCTCACTTTTTTCTTTGGAGTGGCTATGGTTACGTTCTCATTAAACCTGAAAAATAAGACATTAATAGAATTAAAGAAATTATAAGTAGTGCTGTAAGATTAGTTATTCTCTAGTATCAATAATATTAGGTTATTATCGATATTAAATATTTGAAATATTGATACCACGTAACAAAATTATTTGTTTGATATTATCGATATATCGTTTAAGATAGTTTAATATTTTCATTTGGTTATTTTATTTTGTAGGACACTCATTAAACTGCAACCTTATATTCCATAACCTCAATCCTCAATATTAAACAGCAAAACATTTTGTTCTCTTTAAGTTGAAGGTATTAAGACAGTGTCCATTGCAACATTTGTTATGATCAAGGGAACAAAAAACTCAAGGTATAGGTCACACAAATAAAAGCAATGAGGCATTATATTCAAATCATCATAATGTATTTCATTTTTACTATTCCCAGTTTAGTAAAAACGAAAAACAGCTGATCGTTGTACCAAATATGTCAAACGTTATTCTAATGTGGCCCATACATGGTTTAGTAATGGATTCCTCTGTTAAAAAGTAATGCTCATTTACTGCAACACACTGAACACACTTACAGGTTGTTTTCTTCGTTATCATGTTCTGTATCATTTCCAGCTTCATTAGGGCAACTTGGTCCATCCTCATATCTAAGCCAGTCTAAGGCCTAAGTTGTTTTGAGGATTATGCCGATTAGCCGATTGTCATGCGCTTTGCGCAGCTGTAATCAGCTTCTCTTACAATTACATACTGGCTGTTTAGTTCTTGTGTTCTTCCTGAAATTAAATGTCACAAATTAGCCTTCAGGCCTACCTATTTATAAAAAGTGGCTGCAGTTCTGTAACTGTCCCAGATAATCTAATCGAGTGCTCTACTATGGTTTACAGACCAAAGCTGTTAATTAAGTTATTGAGTATCGATTATTATAATCTAATGTAAAATAACCTAACCTAACATGGCTCGAGCAATGATTACAAGAAACGTTAATTATATCGTGGGACACTTACGGAATTGCACCCTAAAAAACCCAGAGACAATAAATGAATAAATATTAAATAGGCTGGTTCCCTATCTTGCCATGGTTACTACAGAGTATCATTTACTTTAGGTTAGTTTGTAGCTTTACCTAACCTATCTTATCATGGTCACTACAGAGTATCATGCACTTTAGGTTAGTTTGCAGCTTTACCTTACTTAAAAGATTATACTGCAAATGTAGGCCTACTATTGTGAAACTATTTCACTTTGCTATTATAAAACATTTATAACATAGTTAGTAGGTAGTTTTTATGACATGTTTAAATATACTGACCTTTTATAGCTCACAAAGCTAAAACCTTTATCTTCAGGCGAGGTTCATTGAATATATTCATCACAGGAATTATTGTTACTAAACAAATCTGATGAACTTGAGTCGCCAACAATTTTGTTGTCTTCCATTTCTGGTTAAACTTATTAAACTTAAAAAGAAATAAAAAAAAGCTGATTTAATTAATATCCGAATGTAAATTGTTATGCCATTTAGATTTTTAAACTAAAAAACATCATCTTAGTTTAGTTACTGCATCAAAAATGGTGGCATAACATTAAGCAGCTCCTACAATAAAGCACAACAGCTGATTTCAAAGCAGATAGAACCTTGTCATTCCTGCTAGTTCCATTATTTACTAACTTGGAGTATCCTAAGTCAGTTTCCTGCATAGATATAGTAAAGAGCAATTAATTAATGATATAACCTCAATTTCACAAAAAATGCCAGTTAGAACCTTGTTATTCCAACGGTGCGATGTAGCCGCTTTTAATCTTTATTTAGGACATATTTTTATCGAAATGATAGGGTTTTTTTTAACCATTTAAATTTCAGATACCATTTAAAACATCCAAACTGGAATGCATTGCATCTCTTTATTCCGTGTTATTTTTAATGTTAGTTTTATTATCATTTTTTTTTTTAACAGTTTATATTCCGATACACAAAACATGCAATTAGAGTGTAGACGCGATTAGTTTCTACCGCGTTAGTGCATTATTAATAAGTTAGTTTTTAAATTTTCTTTTAAACTATTATTTTAATTGTTATGACCAGCCGCAATAATCAAAATTTTATTGTTAGTTCGGACAACCACGGGGGTTGACAACAGCGTAGTTAAAATATGACGGCTTCCACATTCCAGTAGCTAACTAATGGTGGGACCGACCTATACACAAACACAACACACACTCTAAAAAAGAGTGGGTCTTTCAGCTGATACACACAAGACTGAAATAAAACAACTTTCACAATCTGGTCTTTGTGTTTTATTTATTAGACTTAAGTTGGACATAAGGTAAATTTATATTTTAAAATGAATGTAATACAGTGTAAGATTCTATGTTAATAAAGTGATAATTAATATTGAAAATATTTTAAATGCTATTGAAATTGGATTGTTAAAATATAACCAGACATGTTTCTGAAAAGTTCACTCTGGTGTTTCATACTGCCAAAATATTAACTTGTGATAAGAAAGGCTCGTATTAAAAAAAAAAATTTATATATTTTTAAATTAGTCTGCAATGTAGGAAATTATAAATTGCAGAAAAAGACGAAACATTACGAGGTAAATCTTAAGCTCTCAATTTGAGTACTTTACGATATCCTTTTGTATAAGCTACCACACCTGCCCGGGTCTTCTAGTCTGACATGTGAAATTTGTTGGAATTCAGTTTGAATGTTCTGTTTTTTCTGCAAAATAACTAGTATAAAACAGAATTTGTTTAAATTGAAAATTGTGTAAGACATCCTTGGACTTTGAATATTAATCACATTCGAAAAAAAAAAAAAAAAGTGATCAACACTATAAGAAAAAAAGGTGTAGATCCAGTTGGAATACCACACCCGTACTCACTACGAGTCCTTGAGAAGGGAAGTATTACTTTCAAACATGCAAGAGTATTGAACAAACAAATAGACATTTATATGGGACTGCTCCTTCTAAATCCTACTAGACGAGTTTGTATTCTAATGTCAGGTCAATAGTAAAGCACTCCATTTTGTTTTTCTTGAAAAACCTTTCGATCATCACCTCATAAAAAAGGAAGAAAACAACCCTAGTCTTTGAATACTCGTAGCATTAGGGTTGGAAGAGAATAAGAGATGGTTAAAGAGACTTATGAAAGAAAGAAATCCAACCCGACATGAAAAAAGGAGAACATTCAGCTAGGCTTCCTTGGTATTGCCATGTACAGTAAGGTGTAGCCTGGACTTACATAATGTGTGTTAGGAAAAGTTGAAGATGGGAGAAGTGATGTCATAACTATTACTGCTGATAAAGACATTGACTCGGCTCCATTTTGGGTGTCAACGTTTGTCCTGTTCCCATCTAGTCTTATCAACTGTTTGTCATCTTAGTTTTGTTTATAAACAATTGGAAAAACTTTCTTACCACAAAAAGCGTTATATACATCTCAAAATTGCTGCCTATCTTCAAAAAAATGAATAGTTTTCAATTTTGTTTAAATTTGGTAGGTAGGCTCAGATTTACAAACAAACACACTAACCAAAACAAATATGATATAGATTTCATATTGACGGGAAATAAAAAAAAGAAAGTAAACTAGTAGTAGGTTCAATTTTTATTAATTTTGGTATTTAAACTCACAGTCATTAAATTCTCCTCTGTTCTCGGCTTCTTGTTACATGTAACGATACAAATTTGCGTGATTTCCCGAGATTACTATAGACGACTTTACTCCTATTAACTTCCTTCCTGACTTTTTACCTTCCATCACAACACAAGAAACCAATGTTTTTGAAATGCACACAACTACAAAAGGCATAAGTACAAAACTCACTGTAAGACTGAACTCGGTGTTTCCACCACTTTGTTTCATTTTTGTTTTTTTGCAAATTATTTTTGTTTCTTACGATTTTGTATGATTGGGTTAACTAATTTTCACAAAATTTTAACAAAGTTGATAGAGCCAATTTTTAGAAATAACAGCCACATTGGCTGATTTGTTTGTTTTTTAACCAATAATTCATGAACCGAAATATTTAAAGAGATGGCGGCCGAAAAAACCCAAAAGATGAAATTGTAATTTTCTTAAATTACCTGTAATATTTTGTTCAGAATTGGGCCATGTTTTGCTGAAATGTAGGTCTTATGGTAAAAAATAACTGTAAAACATGAAAATAATGATCATTAAAAAATAATTGTATTGAAACATGGAAGTCAGAAAATGCAAACTTCATAGGAGCATGATCACTACTGTGTCAGATAGAATGGACCACTCAAATTTAGTGGCAAGACAAGGACTACAAAATGACAAGTCGACATTAAAATCGCCCACCAAAAGAAATAGGGTAGGCAACTGTCTGATCAGGACAACCGGTTCCACTTCTTCAAACCTATAATTAGGTGGCAGATACAAACAACAAATTGTCATTTTGTATGGAGTAGTGATCATTATTGCTACTGCTTGCAATGAAGTCCTAAGGTTCACAGACATACAACAGATGGAGTAGTGGGCAAGTATTGCTACTCCGCCCTTAGCTCTGTCTGCAAAGAACCTTAAGATCTTCGATGTGACTTCTCACGCCATTAATGCTCTATTGTATCACACTATTTATGTTTAAGTTCCTGGCCATATTTTATGATGAAAATATAAATAATAATAATGGATTCGTTAACAAAAAGGGTCTGGACCTGTATCCTTTAATCAACAGGTTGAATATGTACGTCATATACATTGCCAAGCTATGTGACTTAGTCATACATATTTGAATATTCGACGCCTAGAATAGATACACTCATCACATGCATGCATACTGATGAAATATAGATATGATTAATTATAGTAGAATCATGAATTAGTAACGAATGTAAAGCATCTGTTTTGTTCTTCAGTATGTTCGCTTAGAAATGTGTACAATACATGGAATGGAAAAAATATGTATTTTATTTGTTAATTAAATATTTTTTGCTAAGTCTAATACCAAAAGAAGATACTTTGAAATATCTGTTTCTCCTTTCTCAACACGATTGTGTAAGTACCAAGCAAGGACTAAAAGAGTTATAGGAGAATAATTCTTCTATACACTTTCTATGAGATATCAATCAAGTTCTGAAAGGGTTAAAAAGGCTAAATGTGTAACAAAAGAGTTTCTGTGTTGCTCTTCATACTCTTATAACTATTAATTGTTAAAATTGTATTAAACTAATACAATAATAATGTGTAATGTAGTAACAAGCCCTATGTCATGTATTAAAATTGCTTTTAACTAGATTGTAAACTTACTACCTGCCTGACTTGAAAAACCCTCAGGTGGTTTATTTTAGTTTTAGTTTTTGAAGTCTCAGGGTCAAGTTCCATAGCAACTTCAATCATTGGTACGTCAGGTGTTGAAGGCTTCGGAGACGCCTGATGTGATTTTTGGAGGGGTTTTGAAGAACCAGATTTGGAAGGAAAGTCTACTTTAGAAGATGAAAGCAAATTAACAGAAGTACCGCTTTGGACTGCTATCAATTGCTTTATTTGCTCAGAAAGTAAACGAATCATCTCACCCAGTTCCTTACATGTGAACATGAATTCAGAGCTGGGGCTAATGTCGCATTTGCAGAAGATTTTCCTACGGTAGGAGGTAGAGCAGTTCTTTGCCTTTATACTTTCCTAGCATCTGGAAAGGAGAGTTTTTCTTTGGCAACAATTTCTAAAATTGCCTTCTGAACTTTATATTTTGGGCATTTCGGTGAAAGAGCAGGATGGTCGCCATCACAATTTGCACACTTTGCTTCCATATTATAACCTTCACTTTTGTGGCTTATAATGCCACACTGTCCACACTCGTTTCAGAAGATTTGGAATACCAAAAGTTAATATTATAGATCCGTGAGGCATATAAAAACATAATGATGATTATTATGATAAAAACTGGGTGACAGAGGATTGTGGATCTTTTAAAACTTGGTTGGCACAACGGTCACAGCCCAGACCTATACATTACAACTAAATACATCTCAGTCAGCCAGCACGTGATGAGGGACTATTACTAAATACTCTAAATAATTATTAAAATTAGATATAATATAATTAATGTACTTATCATTATACAGTAGGGATTGATCCTAACACACGTAGTGGTCCATACGTAGACACTAGCCTAAAATGGCCGCCATTCTACACTGCACCGGCGATCGCGGAAAACTGAATGTTTGCGCACCATTTAACCTGGCATCTACTGACCTTACCCAAATTTGAAAAATAAGCCATTATTGGGGGGGGGGGTTTAAACTAGGATGTAAAAGGTAATAAATAGCATGATGAATCCATGTTGAAGTATTAGTTGCAGCCTTCCACAGATTCAGTTCCTTCCGCAGCTGATACACAACTCCTTCTTCATTTGTGCGTGACACCCGACTTCCCAGCTCCCAGGGTGGGAAACATGCAAGACATCAATCCACTGCCCCTGCAATTGTGGCACCGGGCAACTGGTAAGGCCCCGGATGCGGACAAGTAACTGCTACCCCAAGTGCAGGGGGAATTGTGGTGGGCAGATCACCACATCCGGTTGGTATTTTCTTGCCTTTTTTTGTCGGAAAATACATTCAACATTAACAACGTGCTGATCGGCGAGCTCTTTCTTTATTTCCTCTGTGCTATCGTTTAATAGGTCACAGCAGGAAATTACGCCTTAAGATGAATTCAAACCCTTATGAGGTTCAACACACATGTTAACAACAGCAAAAAAGGACTTGACTTTTAATAGAGAGTGACTCTGTTTATCAGAGTCAGTCTGTAACAATAAAGTCCCATTTCTTACGAATGTACCTCTTCTGCAGTACCAGTAATTGCTTTATTAATCACAAAGGGTGAGATCTTAGACAGATCTGACCCTTCAGCACTGTTACGGACAATAAGGAATCTAGGAGCAGGTCCTAGATGCCTTACGTCCAAATTTCTCTTTTATTATTTCACAAATAGGCTCTTTAGATGTCAACTTCAAAATTTTATCCATAAGCTCTCTGTATCAACTGGAGAGGGAGGATCCAACTCTTCCCCTATCGCGAACACTTGACTAAGGAACGAAGTGACTGGCTACTGAACAGAAACCGTGCATACGTCTTCGGCAGAGCAAGCTCACATCAACTTACCAGATTCAAAGGTTGTCACGCTTTGGTCTGATAAAAACTCCCAGATGCACTACAACTCTGCACGCTCAAAAAAAAAAAAAACCCTAATATGAATAGAGAGTGTTCATGTATCCCATGCGAATCATGAAGTATAACAGCCTCTACGAATTCTAAAATATGTATGATTGTTGTATGTGTGTGTATATTTAGAGAAGATATTTTATTGTATCACCCCTGCACAGCTCGGTTTCTGTGAGGGACGCTAAACCCCTCTCAATAGGTGCAGATAGTCTGCACCCCCTGCGATAAAACTCTAAGTAAAGGTGAAAGTAAGAAAATGTATATATGTGAACTGGTTGTACGTTTATATAGATGGTAGTCTATGTGTTGTGAGTGTTTGACTGGGGACCGCGAGGGACGCCAGCCCCCTCTTATTAGGTGCAGCTAGTCTGCACCCCCCCTGCGGGGAGTATAAAACAGGTTATTAATACACATTACAACACATTTAGACAATAAACACAAAATACAATTAAACAGCAAGGAGCTTATAAAATAGAGAAAAACATACAATAATTGACACAGTATACATAAATATGTTACGGTACAGTCAGGATAAAACATATTGTAAAGAAAAAGAGATCACATCAAATGAAAATAGTACTATCATGATGGATAAACTCATCCACTGAGTAAAGGATCCAGACAAATGACATTGTCTAAAACTGTTTTTAAAAATCCTGTAGTTTGGTAAATTTTGAACGCTTTTAGGAAGCTCATTCATAAACGTTGCACTAGCTTGTGGGGAAAGTTTACTGTATAAATTTAACCTGTGCTGTTTGGCATGATACTTACAAGCTTGCCTGGTGCTGTAGTTATGTATATGCATATATTGACATAACACTAGAATTTAAATATCTCCTCTACTACCAACGAACTTCAAGGATAATGCGAAATAAAAGTAGGTAATGACTCGAATTTGCCCCTAACCACAATCACTAGAAACTTTAAAATAAAACACAATTATCTGATTAATTGTTCTTTATTTAATATTTCCACATCAGGGCATTTAGTGGAAATATTAAATAAAGAACAATTAATCAGATAATTGTGTTTTATTTTAAAGTTTCTAGTGATTGTGGTTAGGGGCAAATTCGAGTCATTATTGTGAATTTCCCCACAGTGCTCAAGAAGATTGTATAAAAGTAGGTGTAAACAACATTCAACTATTGTGACTGGTACACCCATGAAAGATGTATTAGAGAAAGCGAAAAAGAGTAAAGAAGCCAAGGATTTTAAAGTTAAGATTAAACTTGAAAAACAGATGGAAAATCCCTGAATCTCTATCTCAGAAAAAATCAAGAAAGCTAAATATTGAAAACTATAAGAGTGTCTGAAAAAAACCACAAGCAAAAAAGTTGCAGGTAACATTAAAACAAAACAAAATAAGAAAAAAAGGAAAACATGTAATAGGCAATTATATTTTATAGAAACCTCATCTGTAGATGATATTGATGAATCAGCTGTGTAACTATGGTGAGCACAATAGGATAGTAGATTTATTCGGATTACACCACTATTTGTACCAGTGTTTGTTAGGCATCCATTACAGTCAACACAGCCAGTGTTGATAAGCTGATTTTTACTCCGACATATATTCCCAAACAACATTGGTCATGTCTACAGCTTTTCCAGATGATGTAGTACCCCATCCTATATATTTAGATCAAGATTCTTGAATTATTGACAAATGATCTTCTTACATTTTTCCATCTTCAGTGGTTTTTATCTCAAATTTTGATATGATATAACAGTTTCTTTAAAGGATTACCCTTATAACTTTCTCAAAATGGTTAATTATATAAATCTAATATTATACATCATCTGTTATAGTCAGACTTTTAAATCTTCAATCCAGAACAATGACAATACTTGGTAATATAATATATAATATATTTTTAAACATGAGTCTATTTACCTTATTAATAGATCGTTCTATCTGCTAATCAAGTCTCTCTGTGTTAAAACGTCTCAAGGTTGGCCGGCAGCAACTCCTCATCCTTCAAACGTTTCTCACCCAACTGACCTCATTTCTGGTTACCAGCAGTTTATATAGAACTTAATTATCCATGTTTGTTAATAGGCTGTGCAAGCCATGCAGATTCAACCCTTTTTGCTTTTTTCCCCAATGATTGCTATAAGTCCAGTATTGAAGATTTAACTGGTGCTAATACTACTTAATATTACTATTGACTTTTACAAATAATTACTTAATATAATAATAATAAAAAAATAAAAAATTTATCCTAAATTCTTAATCCTCACACTATCCTATCAACAAAGTACATCGTGGCGCAAAAAGGATGGTCACTTTTGAAATAAATAAAACTTCTAAAATTGTTAACATAAATTCTTTTAAATTTACATATATAAATTCCATAGTATATTCAATCTCAAATAACTTCTTTTTTTTTAAATTTATATATATGGATTCTGTAGTTTACCCAAATAATACTGTTCATGTAAGGAAAATGGATGGTCGGATATGAAGTGGGTATTAGTGGAGGGGTAAAGGGGTGAAGAGGGGAAAGCTAGTGACTGTTGCCGGAGTCAGTGACAATACTCAGTCTGCCTAGTAATGGCATAGTGGAACGTTGAACACAGCGTTTTTACTGTGGAGCAGTTCTTTAGAAACAATGAATAATTTATTACTGTGCAATGACTGTTCCGTCAAAATTTGAATGTGGAGTGTGATGAACTGATCTCTTATCAATATTTTGTTAGGTGACTACATTCCAGGGCATGCTCGTACAGCACAGACTCCATAAAACATTTTTTGGGGTACCTAAAATCAAAAGTATATGTTTACAAACCTCAATCATTAAATGATCTAAAAGAAGCCTTTCGTACAGAAACAGCAGCCATAGGAACAGAAACTGTAGTGAAAATGATGGAGAACTTTGAAGAAAGAATTTTGATATGAATGGACATATCATGAATTATTTACATGAAGGACACATATTTTTTAAATGATTTTCTATACATGTACAGTGTTATTTATTACACTTTTGAGATTGGGTAAACAGAATTCATATACAGTAGAGTCCCGCAAACTCAGCGTAATGTAGACCGGAAGTGTGCCGAGTTTGTGAAATGCCGGGTTATCGGGAATAAAGGCAAAAAATAAATTGTAATTTAAACCCAAAGCGGCGGCAATATCAAACGACTTTGTCGATAGCGGTATCCCATTGTCGGCAATGTAAAAACACCGCGGCACCAAAATCAAACGACTTTTTCGATAGCGGTATTCCATTGTCGGCAGCATAATAACACCGCGGCATTGGCACCCGTCGATATAGCAGACATACACCTGCAAAAACGTTTGATGGGCCGCTTTTTTTCCATGAATCAATTTAGTATATACAGTAAATAAAAATGAGCGAGTTACGAAAACGGAAGCTTGTGTTGGTTTCGTTTGAGACTCGGTTAAATGTGTTAAAAAGACTTGACAGAGGGGAATCTGTAAAAAAGCTTTGTGACGAGTTTAACTTGGGAAAAGTACCATCAACGATTTGAGCGATCGAAGTTAATGCCCGCTTTGGGATCTCCCGAACTTTTACGAACATCGCTGTTTTTAGAAATATATATTTTTTCCCGTCGGGGTCGCCGAGTAATCCGGACTGCCGGGTTATCGAGTGCCGAGTTTGCGAGACTCTACTGTATGTAAATTAAAAAATGTATGTTAACAATCTTAGAAGATTTATTTCTTTCAAAAGTGACCATTATTTTTTATGCCACCTTGTGTAAAGCTTCTTTCTTTATACCCTTTTGTTTTTGGACTTTTTTACAACCATTACTTTGTTCACAGTTAACTTTATTTCAAATGGTATACTGTAAAGGGAGGAAACCAATATCATTCTGATCCAAATAATCTATCACAAGCTCTGGCGAAAGTACATATGTTAAACCTAGTCTGTCCTTAAAATAGGTGTTAACCCATTGGCCTAGACATATGGAACTGTTCCGTATAGTCCCCGAGCGGCCCACTAATAGACATACGGAACTTCTCTGTGTCCCGGAAAACAACGTTCTTTATTAAGCGTAGGTTTGACACGTAGTTTCGCATAAATGTGTTAGATGACAGCAGGGTCCACTGAGAATGGTTTCTTTGCATTTTATTGTGAAAATTACAATTAAAATGTAATTAAATTGTACTTTTTTACGAGCAGTGTTCACGCGCAGTCCCAGTGAAACCTTACGACGTGTGTGATATAAGCTAGATTTATTCAGTTTATAATACGATATCGTTATTATATTTTTAGAATATTTAGATTACTTGATGTTGGCAACACTTGTAAGCAACGTATCAAATAAACAGATGACTTCTGTGTTCTGATTAGGTTATAAACATTGTTTTGTTTACTGTTTTAGTGAATACTTACGTTGTGCTGTGTTTCGTAAATAAAAATTATAGAAAATCGTTATTGTACGTAACTTATATTTGTTAACCTTTTCGGGACTGTCGACGCGTTGACGCGACTGGAGTAAACTGTCCACACAGACTACGGTCGCGTATACGTTTTAGAACTTTAACGTTTGAGTACTATCATCGCTTTAACGCGACTAATATAATTCTTTTACTGACATGTACTGCAATTTATTAGCTTTAAAATGAACTATTTGCACTATCGATAGGAGGCGGCTAACAGTAGAAAATAGAGAGAATAAAATCATGTTTACTAGGTTTTGTTGAAGAGTGTTAGTAAACATGGCCGATTCTTTGCAGTCGAGGTTATGATTTATTTCTTCTAAATATGTGGATAAATCGCGGAAATTGTATTCCAGTGAAATTTTGCTAAACGAAGAGTCAGGTGATGAATTTGAGAGTGATTGTTCTAGTTATAGTTTTGATGATGATACCACGTGTGGAAATGAGGTTAGTTTTAGTGATTCTGTTGTTAGTGAAGAAACTGCATCTACTTCCAATAATCAACAACAAGAAATATAATCTTTAATCCTAAAAAAAATTTAAACTTTGAATTATTAAAAACAACATTTATTCCTAAAGTTTGAAAAGTGATAAATAATAGAAAAGAATGACTGCATGAAGGTAAGTGACATAAATACAGCTAAATAAAATAACCTAGTCTAAGCATGAAGTAGGGTTTAGAGTACGTTAGTTCCGAAAAGGTTAAAGAGAGAATTTAATTTAGAATAAAATTGTGAAAACAGAACTAAAATCACAATTACGAATCGAAAGTTAATTTATATTTTTCTAATAATGTACAAAATCAGCCATTTTAATTGCTAGATTAGGGTCAAGCAAAGTTTCCGAAAAAGGCTAGGCCAATGGGTTAAAGACAAGGTTCAGGTAAAATTTCAAGCTCAGGATCTTCATTCGTATTCAAATCATAATTTGAAGTATTATAGAATTATTTTTTTAATTTAGGTGTTTCTTATTTGTAAAGTAGCTTTAGCATCAACGGCACTCACAGTCATCCTTCGATCTGTTAATAAATTATGTTCTTGTCTGGGAACCTTCACTTCTAAGGTACATTTGCATGGTTCGAGCACTTAGAAGTGACCACATCAAATAATTTATTTGCTTTTCAAAATATGTTGTTACTTTATTCTTTAAAGTTTTTTATGTTGTTTTGTTCTTAAAGTTTTCTTTATGTTTATCTCTTTCAAGTACTTTTGGCGCCAAGTGGAGAAAGACAACGGAATGACAACAGGTGCACGAGAGAAATGGGACAATGCCTAGCTCCTGTAGCTTGAATAAAGAGGTGGATTGTACATAGTACAACACTAATATAATGCAAAAATATTTAAATAAAAAAATCTTAAAACTTTTCTCATTTTATACCAAAAATAGTGAAAGTTTAAATAGATTGGGAAGACAGGGTATTTATACATTTGTACGGTATTTTTGTTAATGTTGTAACGTTGGAATACTAGTAACTTATAAGCTTTATTCATAGTTTGTATGAAAACTTCATACTTTATAAAAAAAAAATTAAAATAACAAGTATTTTTTTTTAAATTAAGAAATTTAAGCTATTGTGCAGATTGAAGAAATTATTTATTGGTTTTGGAATTTTATACGGTTTGTGAAGCAAAACTACAACTTTTGAGGCATACTCTATAATGTTGTAGTATAAAATTAGGTTTGCACTCCACTCTATTGTGCATCCCTACAAAGAATTTCAGGTAAAATAAAACAAAACAAAAAAATATTAGATACATTTTGTTAGTTTTTATTATTGTGTTTTTGGTTTTCACATCATTTGTTTGCTTTCTCCTCTTAATGGCAAGATTAACTAAAGTATGATTAATAAAACAATCATAATATGATTTATGCCATAAAAACACCTACATTTTATGAACAAAGCTAATTTACAGAGTAGGCCTATACCAGCACAGCAAGTAGAATTATATTTTATAAAATAAATTAGGTAAAATACTTAAATGTCAGTTATGCTGATTTTAAAAAACAAACAAACAAGAAATCACACTATCTAAACATAAATTTAATAATAACCCTGATTAAATGACTTACATATGTTTTGTTAGGTTGGTACAAATACAAATTCAAGACATAAAAATAAGAAACTAAGTTAAATTAGTATACAAATCTTTTCTATAATTTATAATTAAAATATATCTAGTCTAGTTTTTCTAACATAATATGTATTACAAATAAAACTAACAGGTAATTATTATTAAGAAGTGTACATTTGTTTGAGTACAGTATAGAAAATTTTACATTATGCAAAATATTTTATGAAAGCTATTTTATTTTACTACACACTTATGTGTAAATTGCATTACTGTTAATCACATTATTCTGAAAAGATTTTTGTTGATTATTGGACTGTATATTTTGGCATTAAGAGCTGACATATCCTGGTTCCAACTTGGATTTTAATCCTATAAGAATAATTGAATATGACCATGAATTATTTAAAGTAGTCCAGAATACCAGTTATTTAAGTTTTCTGAAAAATTACCTCTGAATGTCCTAAAATAATGAGTATCCTTATAATGTTATAATTTCAAAAACCTGTCAATATAACAGAGATGACTTTAGGTTTAATGATGGTATGTTCCATTATAACTCCTATAAGAGTTTAAGATGTCTCAAAAGTTAAGTATTCTATTGTTTTGTCTTTTAAATAATGAATATATCAACATGGAGAATAATATCATATTTGGAATATTATTAATATTTTTAGAAAGAAAAAAAAGAAATATATGAGAAGGTATTGGTTTATCAAATGAAAATAAGCAGGCAAATAAGTGTCTGAAATAGGCCTAGTCATATCTTTTGTAATATGACACTTGGTGATAAATCAAATCATTGTTTCACAATACAATTCTTGATACTATATTGATGAAATCTAATATTAGTCTTAAGAAACTTAGTTTCTCTATATAGTCACTTTAAAATATGTTCATTACATAATAGAAATAATTTGTTTAAATATTATGATAACCCTACTATATTCTAAAAATGTCAACATTTATAATTGGCCAAACTTGGAACCAATCGCAATTTGAAATGTATACAACAATTTCATAAAGTTTGATGAAGGAGATATAAAGTATACATCCTTGTAGTTTAAGTCTACATAAGTGGGAAAAGCAAAACAATCAACTCTAAATTCATCAGCAGCACCTAACAAGTGGAAGGTTGCAATGCATAGGTATCAATTGTTGGCAGTGAAAGTATTAAAAAAACTATAATAAACCTATTTCTATGACATTAAATGTTAATTTTATTTCAATTTGATAGATTACTTTAAATTCTCTTTTATTTCATTGTAAGTAAATATGATTTATTAATTTCAAATGTAACAGGTTACTTGCACATATTTAAATGTGTCCAACAACTATATGAAGAAACAAATTTAAGAATGTAAATTATCTCACCATATTTTTTAAACACTTCTTCCCCAATGTAACATCTGAAAAAATGTAGTTAGTAGACATATTAATTAAAACCATGGTTCATAATAGTTGTTGTCAATTTATTTAGCATAATGTAAAGTAAAATGGGGGAACACTATGTATTTTTATTACACAAAATGAGAAAATAACATGTTTAAACACAATTTATAAGAGAGCATAATATTAACAATATTTAATACACTAAATACTCACAAGAAAACTGTAAAAATACTGTAATGAAAAATGTATTATATTAAAAACTAAGTATGTTTATACAAGAAAAAATGAATAGTTCATTAAAATCATGAGTTAAGTAATTTTAATGAAACTATGTTACTTGATCAATGTAATCTGAAAATATATAAGTTAAATATAACTTTAACTTATATTCAGTCTGAGTAGAGTTTTGAAATTAAACTGATATTAGAATACTGATGACATATATTTACACATCGTCTAAACGAACTAACATAACCTAACTAATTATAAACCTAAGGTGATGAAATCATGGACCAAAAACCTCTGTTAATTTCATTTTATCTATTTTATATTATATACATTATTATTGGTCCAATAATCATGATTAATAATAAATAATGCCATTTTCTAAAAAAAAAGAAAGAAAAAACTTAACATTTAATAAGTTTACATTTGTATAAATAACAAACACATTTTTTTATGATTAGATGATTTGTTTTCATGCCACACTTAGTTAGATATCACAATATTTCATCTTTCTAAGAAAAGAAGAAATCACAAGCACACACAGACACTCATTCACACACACACACACACTCACACACACACACTCACACAACCTTGTTAAGTTCCTTCAGTTTACAAATCCAACATATTTTTGGTAAGTCACTTGCAAAGTCTTCGAATATTTAACAACAGAATAAATACATTGAAATTGAAATGAGTACCTCTGGAAGCTATATTTGAAAGTAGTGGACATAATAATTTAATTGTATAAATTATAAATATTAATTAAAATACTCGGTTAAAAGTAACTCAATCAAACGGAAGAGCAGTTCATTGGTTAGATGATATCAGTTAGAACAAATTATCCTGGTGGCGGTATAACATTATCGGGCATAGGAACTCCAAATCTTTCCAGGTCTCGTAATGGTTGAAATGGCCTTTTCGGCCAAATTCTATGGGATTTTAGAACATTTGCGTCTTTTTGCATTTCCTCCAACTGCGATATCATCGGATAGATCTTTTGTTCGATCCATTCTGCTACCGTAAAAGCATCGAAAACTTCACCGAGAGAATCTTTGGCTGAACGAACAAGACTTGTCAGAGAATGGTAAAGACGAGAGTGATCTGCCATTAGTTCATCAACTCTAAGAGGACTGGAGAAGTTTGTTCGTACATTGTAAGCAGTCATCCAACCTTTGTCATGTCGTACCTGTGGAAAACATACTTTATTACTTAACTTAATCTTGTGAAAATATCCAATTCTAACATGAATTAAAAAAATATATATATTATTATAAATTTCAAAAACAGTGGGGGGGGGTTGATTATCCGAAATAATTGAGATTGTTGATAATTCAAACAATATGCTAATAAAATAAGAAATAAATAAATAAACACACAGGTTTTTTATACACATCCATAGAATTATTGTGTACTAGGTATCATTTTTCCAATGTTCATCCAGTTTTTTGATAATCTAAAGCTAGCTCAGGCAAAATCAGAGTTTTTTACTGTTGTCTGTACTAGGCGTGGCCCATCATCGCCACAAATGTGATATGTGCCATTATCAGAGTTAAAACTCGTAGGCACTTTAATGAAGCCTACAGGAGAATATACACAAACAATGAGAGGAAAAGTGGGACTTTTTCTATAAACTCATTTGTCCAATTGTCTGGTGTGGTCATGGACCGCCTCCTTAGATAAACGGTTCAGGGTCATATGCATTACTCAGATAACATAGTCATCATAGTACAAGGCAAGTTCCCAAGTTTCACTTGAGGAGCTGCTTTATCTAGGACTCACTGGTGACTGGTGTCGGAGGGAGAGACTTCAAGTCAATCCCTCCAAGATGGTCATTGTCTCATTTAGTGGGATGAAGGATATGGGCGATGGGAAGATATGGCTTGAGGTAACTAGATTGGGTGTTTTACAAATGGTGAAATTTCAGGGAGTATTCCTGGATAAGAAACTAACATGGAATGCTCATCTGGACAATGCCATACTAAAGGCAAATTCATCTCTAATGGTGACGAGACGACTTATAGGATATGAATGGAGATTCAAACTGAAGGTCGCTATCTGAATTTTTTACAAGGTGACTGTTAGACCTCAACTGACATACGGTTCCCTTGTATGGTGGATAAAAGCGGCAATCTTACATAGCAGGGAGCAAACTTGAGAGCTTGCAGCGACTAAGATGTATGCTGGTCACAGGTGACTTTATGAGCACACCAATGGGTGCCTTAGAGGTGCGTTTAAGCCTGCTGTCTCTAGATATTTTCACAATATTGGAGGTGACAATGGCTGCCTATAGGCTACACAACCATGATGAATGGAGGGGGAGCTACAGTGAGGCGGGGTATGCCGAAATCGCTATGAAGATATTAAAGAACTCAGTGTTGGAGATGCCACCTGATGGCATGGAAACTGAGTTTGTCTTCACTTGACCTTTCAACGTTCTCTCAAATACAAGAGAGGACTGGAAAGATGGTAAGCTATTGGGACATCCAGGTCAGCTTGTTTGGTACACAGATGGATCACTACATGATCAACAGTTTGGATATCGATGATACTGTCAAACTACTGGGGCAACTTTCGATGCTAGCGTAGGTAGGTATACTATTCCAAGCTGAGATTTGTACAATAGTAGCATGTGTACATTGAGGACTAGAAGAAGAAGCCCTTAAAGGTAAGGACAATCTCAATCTTTCAGACAGCCAAACGGCAATCAATCCCCTCAGCTCTGTAGAAGTCTAATCCAAATTGTTATCGGATTCTCTCCGTCCCCTATGTTAACATGGTATATCTGGGATGGGTACTTGAGCATTGTGGGATCGAGGGTAAAGAGAGGGCAGATCTGTTGGCAAAAAGAGGGCCACTGTCTGCCTTGTGAGACTAGAACCTGCTTGCAAGATGAGCGGGTCAAGGAAGATCATATTAAACAATGGAGACAATTTTCTGGCCAGTGATGGGGAAAATCTCTTCTCTTGGAACCAGATCCTGTGCTGACATAGGTACTGGTTCAGATGACAGGAAGTTCCTGAGACAGATCATTGCCATGATTATTAGACATGGCCATATTCAGAGCCATTTATATAAGATGGGACAATTTACAAGTCTCACCTAACTGTCGTCTTTGTGATCTTGTAC
Organism: Aphrophora alni; assembly: GCA_963513935.1. NCBI lineage: Eukaryota > Metazoa > Arthropoda > Insecta > Hemiptera > Aphrophoridae > Aphrophora > Aphrophora alni. The sequence continues at coordinate 105,178,828 of OY740768.1, read as the reverse complement.
CTGAGACCGTATTACATATTTTGTTAGATTGCAAGGTCCTGGAGTCTAAAAGAAGGAGTATCTTTGGACCTTAGCAACCAAACATAAATTTTGATAAAAAAAAACCCTACACAAGATCCTAGAGCTTGTTAGAGTGCTGGGGTCGGTGTAGGGTGAACAAAAGAAAGGGGAGCGTAATTGGCTGATAGCCAAACAGAGCTTCAGGAATACTTGCCCACCAAAAAAGCAAAAAACACACAAAAAATACCACAATTGGATCACTTGACAGACCAAAAAGAAGTATTTCTTAACATATTGATTGAAATCAGTGGTCCAGAGACCTTTTCACTTTTCAGAATATACCATAAGTATAAATGCACAGTTAGTTTATGAAGATACAGCTACTACTAAGGATATTATTTAAGTAAACAAAGCAAAACTGGGAATTACAGAAAACTGTACTCAAAATAATCAAATAAATCCTAGTAGAAACAAAGAGTACAGATATGTTTAATCTAAAAATAACTGAAATTTTTAAAATGAAGAACATCACTTACTGATTGAACTAATTCAGCCACTTCTCTCTCAATTCCATTTAGCCTATACAGAAGTTTGAAAAATGTATGTCCAGGAAACGCACACCTTGAAAACTGATCCCATAAGAAAGGATCATTGTTCAGATTAAGAAATGACGAACCTCTGTCTGCGCTGGGACCAAACACACCACAGCTGAGTCCTGTGTTCAGTTTGTTACGGAGAGATTGGTTGAAATAACCATGGCTAGTGGCTAACAAGTTTACCACCAAAGAAGGAATTGCAGACGGTAGCAGTTCACACAGCACAGCAAAATGGTCATATCTGCACAAAATATTATCAATTCAGATTAATTGTTGCTACATGTCACTCTTTCAGTTGTTGTCACATTTAAATGTTTACAAGAAATACAAGAGGATGGTTACTTATGGTATGGTTTTAAAAAATTAAACTCTAACTATTATAATTATACACATGACTTTTAAAATTATTTTATAAAAGTTGACTTTTAAATATATTTAATGTTGGATCGCAAATTAGAAAAAAAAAAGATAGAAGAAGCTTTACATTATACCTTATAATATGGTATATGTATATACAGTGAAACTTCCTTTAACAGACACTTCTAATTAATAGACAATTCATAATAAACGGACATTTTTGTATTCTCCGACCAGGATCATACTTTTCTGGTCTGTGTAGTGTCTCAAAAATTGACAAGGACACGAAATTGGTGGCCAATGGGTGAGTTGAAACTTTCGAATAGCGGACAGCGGAGCATAAAATATCACCCTTTTGTATGAAATTTTAGATGTCATGAAACACACATTCCAATGTCTGTTCGGTAATTATCCGGAAGTTGACTTCCTGGAAACTAGGTTTGCTTTCTATATGCCATTTATACAGGAGTCCTCAGAGGGCTTTAAGAATTCAGTTTGAACAAAGTTGCAGTGAGAACAGTGTATTATAGTTCTGTATTGTGATGTCTCTCAAATGAAAACATTTAACTTTAAACGAAAAAGTTAAGGTCATCATACATATGCAAAAGAAAAACCAAGTATGTGTTACAGGTTGGAAAGAACCAAATCAGTGACATTTTAAAAAATAAAGAAAAATCTTAATCATGGTCAGAAAATAAATATTTATTAAGTGAACTAAAGGCCTTGCGATAAAAAATTTAACATATGAGTGTAGGATCAGTGGAGGAAATTGTAGTTCTAGAATAGAAAGCAAAATTATCGGTGATGATGAAAAAAACATTTTCAATTCTGATATTATTTCGTGCTCTACCTAGTAAAACAATCAGTTTAAAAGGTGAAAAATGTACAAGGGGTAAAATTTCAAAGGAAAGACTTTGGTAGGAGATTTTGAAAAAACCATTAATCATGGGAAAAGCTACAAAGCCTACATGTTTTAAAGGAATTAATTTGGATTGCTTGGGTATAGAATTGTACTCGAAGAAATGACCATGGATGACAAGGAATATTATGATGGAATGTCTAAACGGCATAAAATGAGATGACAGATAGGAATCTTATTTTATTTATCTAGACAATGCAACAATGCATCTCAACATAAAATTAACACAAAATTAGTATTCCTTGCACCGAATACAACTTCTTGTTGCCAACCTCTAGATGAAGAATTTATAAACAATTTCAAAATTATTATAGACAAATTATTATTACTCAGACATATTTTATCGAAAATGGAGGACATACATCGGCTGATGAACTGTACAAAAATATTGTTCTTTTGAATGCAATTTTGTAGATATGTTCGGTACAAAATCCAATTTTTGAAAGAGGGCAAATCCAATACAGTTAAAAAAAGTTTCATTAACCCTGCAACCGGCGTATGTTAAAGGTTTTGTAAAAGTTTTGGTTTCTTAAAAAATTAATAAAAAATATTATTTTTATACAAAACCTAACTTATAAGACATCATTTTTCTCAGAAAGATGCATAGAATAAATCTATGTAATAAATTTTTTTTTAAAACGGTTTTGGAGTAAGTATGTTAGATGTCAAAAAATTAAGTTAACATTTTTCAGAAAAACCTGTATCATCCAAAATCAATAGCTTACCACCTTTTTCCAAGATATACAAAAGTTTTGTGTAACATTTGTGAAAAATAGTTACATTTATGGAAAACACAACTTCTATATACCATTATATTCAGAAAGGTGCATAGAATTTAGCTGTGTAGTGAAAAAAATGTTAGATGTCAAAAATTTGAAGTTATTATGTCAAATCGCAAAAAATCAGATAGTAACGGAGGGAAAAATTTCACAGAAATGGCATACAAAAAATTTTTTTGGAATTTTTTCAACTATTATTACTAGAGATTTATAATATATTTGTGAATATATTTAGGGGGGGGGGGGAAAGTGTTACATTTTCAAAAATTCACCAAAAATTGTAATATTTATGGAAAACCAACTTCTATATAGCATTATATCCAGAAAGGTTCATAAAATTTAGTAGTGTAATGAAAAAAAAGTTTGAAAAATAATAGGCTAAATTTCACTTCAAAGTCCAATTGAGCATAGAAAATTTTGTTTTACATTTTTTCAAGTATTACAAACGTTTTCTAGTATAAATGTGAATAACATTTGGTAAAAAAAAAAATCAATTTCTATTTTTTTCAAAATAAAAATGTTTTCCCATAAAAGTAGAAATCGACAAAAGTTAGGTTAGGTTTGTAACCTCGACAACCTAGGCCTAACTTGTAACTATCTAAAGCTAGGCCTAAAACAAAATCACTAGATTTCACTAAAACAATAAACTGTACAAAGAATAACACACATATACACTTGTATAATCAAATAAAACACTCCATATAAGAAAATTTGCTTTTAGGCCTAGGTTATAACTTATCTAGGTTAGCACAAATATAAACCATTCAAAAACTAGAACTTCACTTGAAAAAATAAACTTTAGAAATAAAAACACATATATTGTAACTTGTATACACAATTTATATACAATTTGTATACACAAACCTTCAGAATAACAGAAATATAAAATAATCCCAAAACAATAAGTGCCACGCCTTTCCATGTCAATTTAGTCACAACTGTCACAAACATGGCTATATTCCGAGTTAAAAACAAGAACCTCAAAGTAAATGTAGCCTATATCAAGTAATACCAACTTGTAGAATGAAATCTTCTCTACAACATACTGTAAAGATCGGTTATAAAATATCGATTGAATAATTGATTATCTTATTTAGTAAACTGCACCTAATGCCAAGTGAAATTCGTTCCGTTAGGTTACTACTTTGGTCAAGTAGAAATATCTTGCAATCTATGACACATAGAACAATTTGTAAACCACAGATAGAAAGAGAAAGATGTGATCTACATAACAGTGTTTTGGTCGACCTGTTTGCTAGAAAAATAGATTTGTGAACATATGAGAAAAAAATGGCGTCGTTTTTACTTACAACCGCACAGTTGAAATCTTTGACGTTATGTATCAAAAATATGCGAACTTCAGCAATTTTTGGAATATTATTATAACGTTTTGTGCTATTTTTTTCCGCATGATTATGTATCTACGGAACATTAGCTTTCCAACACTATTTTTTTTTTATTGCGATAGGACGATTCTAAGTGGGCGAAATGTTGAATTGCAAAATACGTGTTTTAGAGTCGGTGAACTAAACCATGTGTCAACACTCGACCCCAAATTAGGTCGAGTGTCAGCTATAGGGTTAAATCGAGGTTTGACAAAAGTGATTACAATAGTGAACAAATTAGTGAAAATAATAGTAACACTGAAATTAATGTGTTGGATAATTTAATTCAACAATTTGGAAGATCCGCTGATAAAGGACTTTGTATCGAAGACCAGTCAACACCGACATTAGGACTCTTGTTGCAGATTTAATCCCGACAGCTTCAGTTGAGAATGATACATTGACGAAAACCATGATGATGTTCCAGTGGCTGAAATTACAAACGTAACAAGTAAACAAGCTGCAAAGGAGGTCATGCAACTGTAAAATTACTTTTTTTAAAACAGGACACAGAAGGAGTTCGTTTAATTTTTGAACTCCAACAGCATGTAGAATAGACTTTAACCAAAGACCGTATTAAGCAAACACAAAGTAATGATTTTTTTTTTTTTTTTTCAAAAAAGCTATTGAATTAATTAGTAGGAGTATACAGTATACTAAAGTATTTTTTTGACTAATGTTTAGTTCTTTACAAGCATATTCCTTACATAGCTTGATTTTCTCCCCTTTTAAATTTACATTTTCCTAATTTGGCCATTTATTTATTTAATACTGTAGTACAAAATAATTAATAAATAAAGAATATTATTTTATTTACAAATTTGTGTTTTATTGTGTATTTTTGTGAGATTAAAATATTATGCCAGTTGTACTATAAAAACTTTGATCATACAGCAGGCAGTCGTAAAACAATACCAATGTTTAATTTTTTTCACTTTTATCGACATTTGATTTAGGTTCACCGTTTAAATTTTCTGAAGGTGTTCAATATCGCTATAAGAACTATTCTGTTGGTTTACCATGCGTTATCAGCTGGCCTATATAACTAGATATCTCCTGACATTTTATGCGGTCCGAGCATAGTCCGTTATTTGGAAGTTTCACTGTATATTGGTTTTTGAGTGACACAACATCAAAGTACACAAAGTAGAATTATCATGAAATAAGCTATATAGATTTTAAAATTGAAAATTTTGTACTTGATAATAAATAAGAATTAAATACAAAAAGTGATTAGATGTGGTAGGTATGCCATCCATTCACAGTAATGCAACTCAGGAATTAATAATATATGTCATTAGATCAAAAGATTTATAATAATTATATTGTGCCAAATAATTGACTTATTACTATTAGGTAATACTTTGTAGGCTGACCTAGCATCTAGTACAATCACATATGCCACTATATTATTCCCAACATCATACTCAGTATGATTTCAATGTTATTTTAGTAATACTTTCAATTTGATTTCAGAGTGTAATTATTTATAATCGTTTTACTATTATTGTATTATTGTCTTTGATGTTGTATTTCACATACAGATTGTATGAGTACTCTAATACCTGTCAGGTGACTTGATATTTTGTACATATTTTAATTTTTACTCAGTTTCGGTCATTACTAGCACCATGGAATGTTGAAGACGATATGTTGATCATTTTAATGAAATCAATTGATTTATGAAAAATTCCCATTTTATGAGTATACATATTCTATGATTTTTTATAATAAGATAGGTAAATCAATGATATCTAACAATGAAAATATTTGTGGGGAAAAAATGTGATATATTGGTGGTTTTAGAAAATGACAGTTCTCACAAACCAAAAAATTTCTAAGATCTCGGGAAATATTTCTCTTTAAACAAATTTCCAAGCATGAAGTACTTCACTATAGAGAAAAAATTGTGTTGTGTGTTCACAAAACAGGAAATCCAAAAGAGAAAAGACTATTAGGAAACTATAACAGAATGCTCGGAATAAAAGAAGCCTTATTTCTTTTAAGGAATGTTTCAGGACATATGTGAAAGAACTTTCATATATAATTTACTTATTTATAATCAATCTTTCATCTTTTTAAAATTAAATAAAAAGAGAAAGAAGAATAACAAACAAACAAAAAATATAATTTTTCATTTAAAAAAATCTTAACATTTAATTAATTATTTATTTTTTTTAAATTAACTAATTATTGTTGAAATGTTGCACATGTGATATTAATTTTTATTTTTTAATAGTCCTATCTTAACTTCAGTTGTTGACGATACAAAATTTAGCAAATCATATTTTATGACTAAGACAAAATCACAGACTGTTAAGGAAGTATAAAAGATGTTAAAAGACAGATAACAAATAGTTATTCAAGCATATCCGGTTCCTCAAGACCATCAACATAAAAAAAAAAAAAAATCCTGTAGATGTGAACTAAATCTGATCAAAAAAGACTCAGAAAACCTCAAAATGGATATTTCTGTGAATGACTCAACATCAACTCTTTTACCCTTTACAAAACATAGGGTCAGAAATAAATCTGGAGATTCCATGGAGAGCAATTGTAATTATGCAAATAAGTTTTGGCAATGCAATCAGTACCAAATTAGTGTTCATGGAACAATAAATTGTTATTAGCGTAATAAATCCTTGCATTACAGTCACAGTCAATTCATATTCATGAAGCAATATGTTCTAGCGTTCATTGTAGTACAAAGTTCTTATCTAAGTCACCTGTAATTTAAGTTTAAAAGTTTTACTTATAAATTCACACCATAAGAATATAGAGGTAAATTTCTTTTATTTTAGATTTAGATAGTTCCATTATTGATATTCTAATTTAACCAAATTGTTGAGACAGTAGACTTTTTTTGAGATATTAAGCTTTTTAATATAACAGTTAATTGTTTTTATTTTATAACCTGTCAGGACAGGTGCAGAACATGTATTTTATAAATGTCATCATAGGTTGTATTTAATGAAATTTGATCATAATTTTTGGAGCAGATTTTGGAGCACTGATTTTTTAAATCTCAATGCAGGGTACCAATTTTGGAGAGTTAGGACAATTGTATTTTATGTAGATAATTAGGAGCCAAAAATATTCCTAGGTAAGGATAATAAATAAAATTAGTTAATAGTTTTTATAATAAATTAGTACAGACCATATACATATCTTTTTTGAAAAAAAAAATTTCGTTGAACTTAGTGGGTTCCACAAAGATCTCACATTGGTCACCCCACCTTTCACTAGTATATTTTTCTTCTTTAAATAGATTGTGAAATTAAATAATATATTTGTCATAAAATGTTATTGTATAAAATTAATGCGATAAGAAATACTAAACTAAATATTTCATTACAAAATTAACACTTGGTACAAATATTCATCATATTGGCAGTAGGACATTGAGTTACAATGATCATATTTTAGATGCATTAGTAAACTCAATTGAAAATAATTAAACATAAGCAACACAAATTTTAACAACACTCAGCAAACTTGAAAGCAAGGCTGAAAACTGTTGTCTTAACAAGTCTAAATAACAACTCAGACTCTTCAGCTATTGGAAGCGTACAAACTTCAGCAGGACGAGAACAGAATTTTGTGACAGTAAAGTGAATTTTTATTGAATCACACAGAGGCTTCTATATCTAGGAATAAAATTGATTTTAACGGTTTCCAAAAAATCAGTGTTGATTTTGATATAAACAGAAACTTTATTAAAAGTACTTTTGGTTTCAGGTGGATCTAAAATTAGAAGAATATATTATCTGATGAAACATGTTTAAGAATTTGTTTGCTATCTGAATATTACTATTATTTTTATCTAGTATTGAAAAAGTAAGAACTTAAAAAAGAAGAAAATAGTTCTTTATTTTATAATTAAGTACAGTACTACCTCGTTTATCCGGACCTCATTCAACCGGATGTCCGGATTATCCGGATCGATCCGGAACAAAAAATAAAAAATTTAATCAAGGATAAAATAAAGCTTAAAGTTTCAAAATATTTTAATAATTACTGTATTTTGAATAATATTTTAAATAATATTTATAATATTTTGAAACTTTAAGCTTTTGCTTTATTTTATCCTTGAATATGGAGTTTCAACAAGAAATATCTGCTATTACATTAATGTTGATAAAAACGTGATTTCCTCAACACTACAGTGTCGCCTCGAGGTATTAGGGCGGGTTGTTGATGCACTGGGAAGAGAAAGTGGAGGAGCAATGACCTCTGCGTCACCATCCCCCTACCCCGATGCGGCATGACAGTGACCTTGTCTATTGTCTATGCCGGCGGGTAGTCTATCACGTGCTAGCGACCGGAATACATCATTACCATATCGTGCTGTGCCGTGTTTAGTTTCTTTACATTTTTGATCGGATACGGTTAGTATTTCAGGGTGTCTAGCGACCGGGAAAATCGGGAAAACCGGGAAAAGTCAGGGAATTTGAATTTTCTGGAAAAGTCAGGGAAATGTCTGGGTTTTTTTTAAAAAACCGGAAAAAAAATAAAGAATGCCTGATATTTTAGAAAGTATAACCCTTACAGACCTGAGCGATCAGCTCCACGTACTTTCACAAAGACCTGAACATTTTTTTTTCAAAAAAGTTTGATTAACGTTTTAAAGTCTGTTATTGGGGTCTATTAAAAGTGTTTTATGCAGTTTTTGGATTTTTTGGGTTTTTGGTTAACGTAAAAATTAACATACACAATTGTGTGGGTTAGGTCTAAGCCGATAGACTGGACGTACAGAATGACTCACACAATTGTGTGGGTTAGGTCAAAAACTACTAAAAAGGCTGTTAAGAAAAACGATTTTTTTGTTGACAAATATTTTTATTTACATCATAAAACTAAACAAAACATTGTTTTACGGTAAATAAATTGAAAATGTAAGTAAATTTTAATATTTTAAAAAAGGGCGAACAACATTTTGAATTAGCCCTTTGTGGTCTGAAATACAAAAGTAGGCTACTAAACCTAATTAGGGCATGTGAAAGTGCTTAAAACAGTTCTTATCTTTTGTTAAGCATAGATAAACATCACACTTCTCGCACCTGGTACGAGTCCTAGATGTACAGTTTTTTTGGCGGCAGGTTTTGGCATTTAGCATTTGATCAATAACGGGCCAGTGATCAAAACCGTCGGTCCTCTTGTCAACTCCTGGGATTGGAGCGCGCCAGTTTTGTGGCTTGTTGAGTTCTTGAACTTCTTCAACTTGGTCACGGACTCTTTCGGCTGTCGGGCAACACATCAAGGCCTCCAAAACATTTAACCTAAACTTCAAAAGATCCATGATATCTTTTTTAGGCTGCTTATTTAGCCTAGCATCTTGTCTATATTGTAACCAGGAATTCACCACAACTAGATCTAGGAAGTGTAAAGTTACTTTTAGTGGCCATTTCTTTGTTTTAAACCATCTCCGGTAGGCCTCAATCAATTGGTTTAGTGTGTCCACTCCGCCCATATGTTTGTTGTATGTTACCACTGTAGCTGGGCAATCAACAATGATATGTTTTTTGTCGACTTTTGACCAGCGTTTCACTGTTGTTACTGGCTCAGCTCCACATACTATTCTGATCCATATTCTGTGGATTGTTGATAGCGTCCTCTTCTCTAGTTTCAGCTTCGGCATCCACTTCCATGCAAAAGTCATTCTCATTCGCCACATCCTCTTCCATTGCAACCTCACCATCATTAGCTTGCCCTTCTTCTTCAACATACTCCTCTTCTCCCCAATCATTAATTAATTCTAGTAGATATTTTTTCTGATTAGAGCATTCCGTAGAACTTTTGTTCGGACCATCTTCTTCATCCGACATTGCGTCGATTTCCGAGTTATCTCCATCGCCCAGAAGTACGTCGAAAATCATCTGATCAACATCTGAAACAAAACCCAACACGGTTAGGGCATATAACTGAAAATGATTTCAAGGAAAAACAAAGTTTTATGTGATAATTAAAAAAACTACGCTTAGGCCTAGGCATCTTCAAAAGTCGAATGTAAAACAGAATTAATAGTCTAGCTATTAGTTAACTTTTAAGTTAAAACACCACTAAAGCATTGTTGTTGTTATGTAAATAAATAGATAAGCCTATGTTTCGTCAATAGCCTATTAAGTGAATTTCCAAAGGGGAAATGAGTGATTGCAGCCACCCTTAAAAACAAACAAAAAACAGTATCAAGAGAGTGAAAATACGCAATATTTAAAGCATACAATACATGTGTAAATTTTATATATTTATATACAAATTATCTAATTTATATATAAATATATACATATACATATATAAATACATATACATATATTGCCTAAATATAATACATACGTATATGCACATTAGACAACATATTCAACATAATATTAAATGTCTGTTTTAGTATGCAGGTCTATACTATTAGTCCTAACCCACACAATTGTGTGTGTGAAACTTTTGAAGGTTAGGATGGTTTTAATATTAATAGTTTTGATCCCATACAACATTTATTCTCAAAGATATACCTTTCAAAAAGCATACTGGTATATTTTAATTCACAATGGATTACCAATTAATACAATAAATTCAATACTTACTACGTGTTTCACCTCTTCCGGACATGATGCTTGCAGTTGTTGTCAAGAAAGCAGTGTTGCACCTAAACAAAACAAAAGGGACGACGACAAAACTCCCAGCTGATTCCTGTACTACCCACACAATCGATGTGCACAGGTCTGAGCTTCAGAAATAGTGCTCAGTTCTGTAGAAAAATCCATATGTTTAACCCACACAAATGTGGTAGTTAGGATATAGGGGGGTCAATATTTACCCACACGATTGTGTGGGCACGGTGCGTAAGGGTTATTACAATGACGATGCCTGTAACGGTCCTTAAACAAAATGTACAACTGTGAAATAAATACAAACCAGGTGCATGTTTACAATGCATCATAAACCATCATGTCATTTTTACAACTTTATTGTTGTCGGGTTGCTAAGACTCAAGGGTGTAAATCAGTAAATGTGAACATTTTGTCACATCTTAAAGCGGTGCCGCCAGCTATGGGAACCCCCGTTCTTTTTTTTTGGCAGTTGGCACATCACATCCCCAGTCGGGAGTATTGGGGACGTGAATGAGAATCGGCATAGTATTTAGAGGTGGGCGTGTTACTGCTATTTATTTATATTCGTGTGTTAGCGTTTGTGCGTGGAAATGGCAACAAAACGAAAATGCAATGTGCTTACAATGGCCCAAAAGTTAGACGCATTGAATCGTATAGACAGGGCCGCATTGAAACGTCACACCAAATTAAAACAGAGGAAGATAAATGACTTTTTTGTAAATAACAACTAAACCCTGTGTAAATTAAAAGCATGTGTAAATATTTCAGGTGTGTAAATAAAATGTTTTTCATCATATTCCGTACATTGTGTAATTTCGTGTATTGTGTAAATTGAATGACTGTGTAAATATTGTGTTTTCATGACTTATAAATGGTAAGTTATCATTTTATATTTTGTTTTATTTATCTTTCTATAATTTTGGATTATCCGGATTTTTGATTAACCGGATCACTTCCGGTCCCAATTAGTCCGGATAAACGAGGTTGTACTGTAATAACAAAAGTATTGTGATAGAGTTAAAATATTATTATCATGTTTTCAAATTTCTTTAAAATTTTGAACCTAAAGAAATACATTAAATCACTTTTAGAATGATGTCTGTATGATGTAAAATAGACATTATTTAAAGAACAAGTGATCAGATCAACTACTAATGGTGAGGGATCAGTGTCCAAATTATTATATTTTGGACTAAATCTCTAAGCACTGAAAGGTTTAATGGTGAAAAATTACAAGTCACATATTATATTAATAATGGATGTTTCAATGACTCAGAATATTAGATTTGTGTGTGGTGGGTGTCCTATGGAATAATTAAATTTTGGACTAAATTGCTTACAAAGTGGGGAAGAAAATAGTGTTTGGTTTGAAATTTATGAACATTTTTATTAATGGTGAGTTTTTGATGAAACTTATATTGATGTATTTTAATACAATGGTTTACAGTTACGAAAATATTGTAGTAAAGTTGGGTCATACATACAATTACAAATTAATTGCAAAGTATTTAATTTAATTACAATAACTTAATTTATATTGTTTTAATTTTTAGTATGCTGTTGAACTGAAAATGGCAAATATATAATTGGACAATTGTTCAATATGATAGGCATGGATCAACTGGCCTAATATAAACAACAAGGAAAACTGTGTACAAATGTTTTGATTTTATTACATATAAAAAATTAAACATATTATATTATGATTTTTAGATAAAAATATAATTTCATCATTTGGAAGGGGCTTACATATATTTTATACAGTTTTGAATTTGAAATATATAATATTTTTTATAAAAAATGACTTAAATGATTTGAAAAAATATACCATTTTCTATTTAAAACTTATTGTACGAGAATAAATTTAATATCTTGAAATATATAATTTTAGAGTGTTCAGAAGTTAACTTATGCATTTTTGTATTTTTTCACATGACACTGAAGGCTAATTTCTGTCCCAAGTTGTATGGTAAGTTAATGGGTTAACATACTGAATTGAAATGAGAGATTAATTGGAAAGTCATGTGCTAGCCACATCCATATATACATTAATAATAGAAAAGTTTTTAATAGAGAGACAAAATAAGGAAACAATGGAGAGGCAACTTCAACTGTTTGAGGTAGTTGGTTTAAACCTACCCCTATAAATACTAGAACACATTGTAGGACCATTCCCATAAATTGTCCTTAATAACCACGCATCCTAGCCTATTCATCCCTCCGGCTTATTTGGTTTCCCTTTTGAATTCCTGTATGAGTTGTACAGCATAATGCTTGCTATAGAGTATTTCAAAGTTATGTGTTTTACTATTCTGGAAGAGTAAATATAAATAAGTAACATTATGAGTTGAACTAACAGATTTTAAATTGTATTCTGAAAATAAATATTTGTAAAAGTTGGCTATCTTACAAAACATACATTTCTTCAAATCAAATATTTTTAGAATTGTATCTCTCTGTTTAAATTGAAATGCAAGGTATGATAAAAATACAGAAAGGGTAAATATTTAGTATTTCCATTATTTAATAGTTATTACAGTGGCGGTTTGTCAACATAAATTAAAATGAAAAATGTTATTATATTTTAATTAAATTTAAAACATCTCAATGACTAAGTTATCATATTCATTCGTATCAAGTTTTTGTTGCTGCTTCCTTATTGTGGAAATTGTTGAGTTTTATTAACTAATGATTACATATTTTCCACACGTTTCTTCCTTAAATAAAGTAAAATTGATACAACTGATTTATCACTTATTATACAGTATAGATTGTTGTTAAGCAGACAACCAATAAAACAAAGGAACCAGTAGCTTCAAGCAGGTATTATGAAACACTATTATGAAGGCTATGCGTACTTCAGACTGAATCAACAACTAGTGACTCAACAACTGAATTTGTGTTTTTCATATTATTGCAGTTATTTTTGTCAAAGCCAATTTAAAACTGATATTTTTTCCAAATAAATCGAAATATAATTATTTTAAATTAAATATTTTAAATGAAATTGTTAATTATTACTCTATCCTACTATTAAATAAGTTTCAGTATATTATTATAAGTCTACTAATCCTTATTTGAGATGTATTCTTACCTTGTCTCTACTGCAGTTTCAGGTTATTCGCCCATCATCAGGAAAATTTAAAAAAAATTACATATACATATACAAAATACATTTCACTCCACACAGAGGTCGTTTAAAGATTTAAATCAGGTGAACCACATATTATACTGAGAACGTGCACATCCAAATGGTTAGTCGACTCCCCATTTGGAAGTGCATTTTCTCGGTATAATACGTAGTTCACCTGATTTAAATCTTTAAACGACCTCTGCGTGGAGTGAAATGTGCTTTATATGTGTATGTGTATGTATATGTAATTGTGTTTTTTTTAAATATCCCTGATGATGGGTGAATAACCCGAAACTACAGTAGAGACAAGGTAAGAATTACACCTCAAATATGGATTAGTAGACATATAATAATATAGTGAAACTAAATTTCACTAATCAGTGGGCTACCACAATGGAATTCAAATGAAATGAGTGGTCGAGAGTCCAGAGAAGTGGTTATTCAGTAAGATATCTGATCACTCTTCTGGGCTCAGGGGTATGGTATATCAGTACTCAGGACCAATGGAATGGTACACACAAATATAGTGCGTTCATGTACAGTGAAGAGGTCATACCTTGTTTGTTGTGGTCCTTCACAGGGTCTCCAGGACCACTAATGATGGTGTTGATTAAGCAGGGTACCTCAGGGTTGTTAGCAAGTGACTGTGCAATGCATGAGATAAGGAACAGTGTTTATGCTAAAAATGTGACTGTAGCAAACATAAAAGATGTTAAAAGTAATGAGAGAAGAAGTCCTTTTGTTAGAATACTTGCGGGGACGCTCTTTCGGGGATGAATGTAGTGACAGCGAATATACCTGTTGATGTATTAGAAATTATTGTGGAATGCCAGCAGAAGGGGAACCATTAAAAAAAAAAAAAAAAAAAAAAAACTCAAATGAATAACAATAAACAGAATCTTTATGACAAATGGTGAAACTAAAAACTGATAGAATTCGGCTTGAAAAAGTTGTTTTTGAATTAAATTGCAAAGCTGAAAAGTAAAGTAGACAATTTGACAAAAAACAGAAAGTTTTCTGATAAAGAAGAATATTATAGTGATGAAGAGGAACATGAGAAAAAAAGTTGGTTGGGAACAAAAATACTTCCCCTAGCATTACCCAAGACATGTCATCTCAGAATTCACTACCACATTGTTTCAATAGCAATAAAGAGAATTTGAGAAAAAAGAATGTATTACATTTACTACCTGGAATCTATATTTCTGGAATTGAAGCATTTGAAGTATTGAAGAACCTGATTTCACTAGTACTGAATGTAAATACACATATTATCTCAATAAAAAAAAAAAAAAAGGTAGATAAATGCTAGAAATACTTATATAATGATTACTGCAAAGTTGTCACAAACTAAAGGTAAATGCCACATATAGGAGTTAATAGGTTAATAAAAGCCATAGCAAGGGGTTTAGATTCTTCTTGGAGCATAGAAGCTATCATTGATTAAAAAAATTCTTAATATCAAATAAGCTAAAAATATAACAAGGGAAGAGACATTTCTCAGTGAAAAAGGAGAATGTCTTTCAAGGAAAATAGAAATGCCACTTTTTATGCTTTCTTTCAATGAAGCTGATGATATTGAGTGATATATAGCATAAAATCAATAATGGGAATTGTAGTAAGAATTGGGCCTCTTATAAGAAACACTAATTTCATTTTTAAAGTGATATATAGCATAAAATCAATAATGGGAATTGTAGTAAGAATTGGGCCTCTTAGAAGAAACACTAATTTCATTCTTCAATACAAATGTTGCCAAGCTTTTGGTCACGCTCAGTATTACTGCAAGCAAAACCACGCTTGTGTGAAATTTAACAGAAATCATCCAACTTTTGGAATGTCTTATAAGGAACCTGAAAAATCTGTCAACTGTAATTAATATCACACGGCGAATTACTGGAGTTTTCTGATTGCTAAAGAGCAACAAAGAAAAAGAATAAGCAGGAAACTGTTCAACATTATTGCTGAGAAAAATACAGAAGAAAGAAAACAAACTCAAAAGCCAAAGTCTTATGCTAAATGAATAATAAAGCAAGGAAAATTAAAAAAAAAAATATGAGTAAATCAGGCTCTGATAAAATAAAATCTGCACATAGTCATATGGAATGCAAATGGGATATTTCAATGTCTGTCAGACTTAGAGATATTTTTGCAAGATGAAAACATAGAAATATGCTTATTCTCTGAGAAACACTTTACACAGTTAAGTCTGAGATTTTTGTTTCTACCATACTCTAAAGCTGAGGAGTTTCAGCTATGTTTATTAAGAACAATATACAAAAATCCAAAAGATCTGAAAATTCAGCCACAACAGTGGTTAGTGTTCAGATTAAAAATAAAGAGCTAAAAATTTCTGATACTCTCCTTCAAGAATATACTCACATTAAACGAAGATAATTAACTTATTTGTTAGCCTGAGAAACAACTTAATTATTGGTTGTGACTTCAATGTGAAAATATGTTTACAGGATCAAGTTGGGATACATCTAAAGGCAGGAAGGGAGAAAAAGTGTGACTTTCTTATACAGGATCACCTATGTATTGGCCGACTGATATAAAAGACTTAATTGATTTTTTGGATCCATGAAAAATCCCAGACCTAATTGATTTTTTGTAACTAAAGGTATAGGCTGTTCTGATATTCGAAGTATACAGATCATTCTCTACTGCTCTTAAAATTATATGAAAAATGAATAATGAAGGATAGTATGTTCAAGTAAAAAAACTAAATGGGTTATGTTCAGAAAAGAGCGTGAGAAAATAATAAATTTAAATAGTCCAACTGATACCGTAGAACAGTGAAATAAAGAAGTTGAGCAGTTTATGACTGACATACAACAGGCTGCGAAAGAGAGTTTATCTTCTTATAAAGCAATTAAGTCAAGTGTCAGATGAAATCCTTTAGAGATGTAGTCAAGACAAAGAGAAAAGGTTGCAGGAAATGCTACCACACTAGGTACCTTGAAGATAGATTCAAATTTAATAAACTAACCAATAAGCTCTAGAAAATAATCATCAAAATGTGTTTAAGCCTTTTTTCCTCAACAAACTACCGAATAAAATTAAATAAAACTGATTATAGAAAAGACACTTTCTATAACCTTAATGGATAAAAAAATAAAAATAAACACAAACTCAATAAGAAGTATTTATTAAATTACAACAAATAATAAATTCCTGCTCTAAGCTGAGATATATATCTAAACATTTGAAAATAGGTGAAGTTATATTATTCCTAAAACCAGAGAAATCACCTACCAAAGTAACATTTTTACCGACCTATTTCGTTGTTGCCTAGCATATCAAAGATAATTGAAAATTACTTCTCAAAAGTTCGATATTAGTAATTCAAGAGAGAAAATTAATACCAATGGACTGGCTTGGATTCAGAACTAAACACTTGATGATTCACCAAGTCACCAATGTTATTGAAAAAATGCTTGTAACCAAATCACCAATATTATTGAAAAAAACTCTTGTGACCAAATCACCAATGTTATTGAAAAACCGCTTGAAGAGAAAAAGGTGTGCACTGTGATCTTCCTGGACCTTATGCATACATTTGACACAGTCTGGCATGAGGGTTGGGAATACAAACTTCACAGAGGTCTTACTGAACAATAATTTTTAAGCTGTTGTAATCTTGCGTATCAGACAAATATTGAAGTTGCTGTAGACAAGCAAGAAATGGCAGCCGATAGATTGAATAACTGGGATAACAATGGGTTAATTAAAATAAATTAATCAAAATCTATCCATCAATTTCACTAATTAAAAAGTAACACCTCCACCAGTGAAAATGAAATGTCACATGTTGCCATATCCAAACACTGCGAAGTATTTGGGCATTATCTAGAAGTTAAATTAAAGTGGAGAGAACATATTAAAAATCAATTTTTATGAAAAAGTAAAACAAGTGAAAAATTACGCTTACATTAAAAAATTTAATTCAGCTGGAAATTTCTAAACACGTCAAATACTTAGGACTCATCCTAGATTATAAGCTGACTTGGAATGAGCATTTAAATAATATACTGCAAAAAGCCAAATGGTCGCTTACGATGACCAGGCACTTTGTAGATTCAACTTGGGGCATCAAACCACATACTGCTTTGTGACTTTATAGTTTAGTAGTGAGTTCTCCAGTTACTTATGAAGCGCTTGTCTGGTGGGAAAATGTGACCCTGGTAACAGTTATAGTTAGCCAGCTTATAGAGGCTCGCTTGCATCGTGATCACTGGGGCTTTCACGAGTAGCCCCTTAGCTAGCATAAAGAGCTTCTGTCATCCCAGAGCTTCTGCCCTAGGACATTTTCATTATGGTAGAAGCAAGCAAATCTGTTGATACACTGACAGTTGTGAGGCACTGGAGGGATGGCTTACTCAGAACAGGTCATAGCACTATTACTAAGTCAACTTCAAATAGCTCTGTGCTGGATATGACATCAAATGCCATAGAATGTCTTTACGAGGCCTTTCACTTTCGTGAGGAGTGGAAAGAAAAGGAAAGTTCAGACTTAAATCGAGGCACCCCTGTCTGATACCCAGATGGCTTTGAAATGGAGCGAAAGTCCGAATATGGAGTGTACAGTTTACTGCTCTTAGCATGAATTTGGGAAAGTATGTAAAAATTTTCACGCTGAAATAGGAATAGCTAAGGATTATACCAAAAAACATATAATGATTCTATCTGACAGTCAAGCTGCCCTTAAGGCTCTTGACTCAGAGCAAATCTTCTCCAAGCTGGTCTAAGAGTGTTATCAGGCTTTTCCACCCTAGCTTGCCACGACTTTCTACAATTAAGATGGATACCTTGTTATGAGGACATTTATAGCAATGAATATAAAGAATTGCCTAAAATGAAATGGAAAAGACGTTAGATTGCCCTTTCTAGATCTGGTACCAGCTTGTGATGTAACAAAGTCTACTGCTTACAGCGGCATTGATAGATGATTCAAAGATCGGCATTGTCAACGCTGGTAGGGTTACTAGGGTAAAAAGCTAGTCAGAGGCACAAATGATCAACTTACTAACTGGTTAATGAAACAAGCTATTCACTAGACACGCCCACTTCAGAAAAAAAACTGCTAACACTCCGGATCATTGACAGTGATCTTGTCTGTAGGTTATACGAACAGTGTGAAGAAACTGCTAACATATTATTCTAGAATGTAAGAGGCTTGCGACTATGAGAAGGGCCATATTTGGAGCCTCACAACCAGGTAATGGTTTTGATGTTAGCTTTGGGAAAAACTTCTATGCCTTGTTGAAAGCACATGTATCGGTTTGTCTTGCTAACAGACCTTTGGGGTGTGTAAAATGCTTAGATGATGTGCAAAAATCTATGAGTCCACATACTAAATAATCTAATCTGATAGTAAACTTAAAAGAAAGCAGGTTATTGAAATGTTACTGCATTTACACAATTTAATACCAATGGATTATATCTTTTATATCTTTTTAAAGTTCAGTCAAGACACACAGACAACTTCATATTTTTATGAGATGACATTCATAATACGGAAATATGTGATGAATGATAATGGTTTTAGAGAGATACAGTAAAAACCAGCTTGAAGAAAATGTAAATTATGTGTAATAAATATATTACAAGTGATG
The DNA here is from genome assembly GCA_963513935.1 of Aphrophora alni. NCBI lineage: Eukaryota > Metazoa > Arthropoda > Insecta > Hemiptera > Aphrophoridae > Aphrophora > Aphrophora alni. The sequence goes on along the minus strand of OY740768.1, from coordinate 105,159,436 downwards.
GAATAAAACCCCCAGTATCTGTAACCCTATGTATCTAACTGGAAGTTATCCAGAATAAAAATTGTATGGCTTGGAAAATGCAGTTTGTTTTTAAATACCCTCAACAACCGTCTGTGACCAACTGGAACATATTTATTGTGTTTGTTTGGTTGTATTATAGTGTAATTAAATGAGCTCAAACTTCCAAAAAGTTGTAAACTGATTAAATTTTTGATATAATGTGTAGAATAATGTTAAAAATATAAAATAAAAAATTTCCACCTTCTAAAGTTTGAAGCAGTTTATTTATTCAATTGCAAATATTTTCATACAAAAATACGCTTTTAAAGTTTTTTTTTTCTTCTCATTAAATAATGATAGAGAGAAATGTGTGGAATTCTTATTAAATGGGATAAAATGCTGCACAAAAAAGTCAATGGTAGAATTTTGATAGCTGTACTAGATAACGAATTAGAAAAGATAATTTACTCTTAATACTCATGTGCAGGAACTAATGTGGTAACAGCAGTGCCAAGCAATTCTCAGGAATAATATTAGATTGAATGATCGGATTTTCATAAAATAAAAGTTGATTTAAATGAAAATAAACATATAAAACATTTTGTAATATTGAATACTTTGTCCATATCTATATAATTCGCCTATATATTGCAGAAAAAAAATCATTAGAAAATGTTAAGAAACCAATGTCATGATTAACAAATTTATTAACAACAGAAAAAAAAATGTTAACTTGTTATGAGAGTTTGATGGTTTTCAAGATGTTTGAAGATTAAATTCATATATTTTTTGTGTGGTTTAAAAGTGAAAAACATGGTTCACTTTAAACCGTCATATATCAGTTAAAATCAGTTAAAGTAAATCAATTGAATTATCTGAATTATCTATTTTAGAATTGTTGCATTATTATTATTATTAATGACTTTTCAAAATTACCTAATTATACAATTTTTGTGCACATTTAGATATTAAAACAAATGGAATTAAAACATACAATTTGTATTAAAAATTGTATTAAAATTAAAAAAAATCAACAAAACTAAAGAAAGTTATGTTCACGTTGTGGCTAGCTGAATTAAACTCTTGTGATGTCTTGTCAAGTTAATTTTAGAACAAAATATGGAAAAGACCTTTTAAACACATAAGAATTTAATTCCAGGAGAACTATCAAGCTCCAAAGGAAAATCGAGCAAAAGAGATTAGCATATTCAGTAGTTTGTACAAAATACAGCCAGTTTGCAGCTATAACTTGCAGACCTATTTAAAAACAATTCTATTAAAAAAATTAGAGGATGACTGGACGTCTGGATGTATCATCACATCAGTCCAAATGACAAAATTATTTTAGACTTATTTAAATCATTTTGTTGTCAAATTGTGAACGATGAAGTTTAACTTTTGAATTTTTATTTTAAACCCTGAAAAAAGGCAAAAGATCATTAAAATATTTAGCAAAACTCTTCTGTATTTCCTCATAACTCATAAGATTTATAATGGGAAGAAAATGTACAATTGAAATATATATTTTTTGTTTGTTTTGAAAAAACTTCCTATTCTCATGACTATTAACATTCTGAACAAATATTGAGCCATCTTTTTCTCAATATATTAATTTACTAGAAAATATAGCTGCATCTATAATTCTTGAACTACACTTCTGTTTTGCCTAAAATATTCAATTCAAATGTGTATTGAAGATTGCTATACTCCAACCAGATAAATAAATACAATACCATAAAGTTTTAAGAAACAAATTCATTCAATAACTTAATATATTTTCTACTATAAGCAGTACAACACAACCTACCTCTGCCATCCAGTGACCGCAATACCTTGAAAACCACCTTTAAACTTGGGGCCTTCAGTTGCCATTACTTGCAGCCATCGTAAGTTATTTTCAAGATGTCGTTTTACATTTGGAACATACAATGTTTCACCGAAAGCGCCTTTAAATGCACTTGCTGCCCAAACACGTGGAAATGTTGCAGCATATTTTTCCCACACGCTAGATGGAACAAATCTGTATACATCTTCAGCGTACACCCAAACCTGGAAATATATTGTAATGAATGTCTAAACCATTATTAAATTACAATATAAAGTGATATCACTTATATTTTGCAAAGAGGATAAACTACTGTAATGATTATGATGATTCTAGTATCATTAATATGTTGCCATGACTAGAATTAGCTATGGACATGAAACGAAACCAAAACCTTAATTTTCTTGCAATAAATGTTCAATATGGACATGTAAAGCTTATAATTTACTTACTTAATTATCACAAAAGGTTTCTAAAGCATCTCCATACACTATACATTCCAACATGTCCAATTGTGTTAAAACATTTGTAGCACTAGTCACTGTAGCAAATTAAATATTATACTATTATTTTATCATGTTTGTAGTGTCATGTTATAAGTCTTTAAATGTTTTTAACAATAATTTTAAATTCTGGTCAGAGTTCATACACCAGTATTCTAGTCTAAGAGTGTCTGGGACATCCCTTCAAAATAATGTGAATTAAAAAATAGAATAAGAATGCTACAGAGGGGTCAAGGAGTTATTTCCAAAGGCTAATGTAGAATCACCTTTTTGCCTTTCTTCTTCTAGGCATAAATAATATCAAACCATGTACAATTTCTTCATTTTTGGCTGAACTGAGGTTATTAATGACAGGTCGATCTCTTTATTTAAATTTTTTGTCAATTGTTCTTATATCATAATTTTCTTTTAGCTTATGCTATTAGTTTGTTTTTATCTTTGTTTGTTTTATCAGTCTTCAAACTCTTACTATGCATAGTACACTTAAGGCATGACATATTGTACTATCATCAAATCTCTCAATGATACAAACTCTCCCTTTTAACTACAGTAAAGCATCAATTTTATTATCCGAACATCACTTACCTGAAACGCCAATTATCTGAATCCGTTCTTTGAAAAATGTTGGAAAGGAAAAATCAATATTTGGAGTACAATTTAAAGGGTTCAATGTGTTAAAAACTGAAAAATAGCAGTCATAAGACACTCTAGTACTATGGTAATTACCGTAGCAGCTGAAACTAACACTATTTGGCTGAAACATTTGACTGAAAATTAATATTTTTTTTCAATAAACACAACATAAATATCAATTGACTAGGAAGTATCGTTCATCTTTATTAAGTTTTCATTTTATAACATCTCATTTAATTGTTCTTTTAAACATTAATGTAGTAAAAGTGGAAGTACAGTTTTGTATTTATATTTTTATAAATAACTTGTTAGCTTTTTTTTTTTTGATATTCCAAACAAAACAATGATCTAGATTACTCTTCATCTTAATTGCTTCGGATACGGTAGTCATATGAAACATCACTTACCTGAAACGCCAATTATCTGAATCCGTTCTTTGAAAAATGTTGGAAAGGAAAAATCAATATTTGGAGTACAATTTAAAGGGTTCAATGTGTTAAAAACTGAAAAATAGCAGTCATAAGACACTCTAGTACTATGGTAATTACCGTAGCAGCTGAAACTAACACTATTTGGCTGAAACATTTGACTGAAAATTAATATTTTTTTTCAATAAACACAACATAAATATCAATTGACTAGGAAGTATCGTTCATCTTTATTAAGTTTTCATTTTATAACATCTCATTTAATTGTTCTTTTAAACATTAATGTAGTAAAAGTGGAAGTACAGTTTTGTATTTATATTTTTATAAATAACTTGTTAGCTTTTTTTTTTTCTTTTTTTTTTTTTTTTTTTGATATTCCAAACAAAACAATGATCTTGATTACTCTTCATCTTAATTGCTTCGGATAGTCGATGCCCTACTGTACATGCAAATTCCGTCTGGCTACGCTTCCACTATAACGGAAATGTTTTCATCATACTTTATTTAAAGTTGTTGGAATTAATATCATTATAAGTTAACTAAATTCTGAGGGTTGAACGATGTTTTACATTTTTAATATCTTCTATAATATTGCAAAATTACCTAAATTTTAACGTAATCAAAATTACTAAAAATGAAAATAAAAAAGACCACATTGCTCTAACCTTTAAAATGACATGTGTAGTGTGAGGACTTAGAGTGTCTTAAAAGCCTAAAGTGTGAACCATAATAAGAATTATAGATGTAATTGTATTTGAAGAGTATAAATGCTTGTAAGTGGAGTGTTATTAAATCCATTTATGTTGGTGTAATCTTACTGATTGCTACTATAAAATGATACATTTATAGATCTTTTACTTGCCTGAGAAATCTTTTATAAGCTATTAAAGTTTACAGCTGTTTCACCTATTTGTCAGGTATCATCAGAACGTGTAGAAAACTTACCACCTTACAATATATTAACATAATCTTTGATCTAATAGATAGGATACTCTCACTCACAGACACCAAATCAATAATGCGGTTACTCACCGTGACATAAAATTAATATTGTTAAAAATTATTTTTCATTATATTTAATTAAGTTGTGATTTCTAAACATATTGTAATGTGATAAGTGTTCTACATGTTCTAATGATGCCTGACAAACAGGCGAAACAGCTGTAAATTTTAATTAGATATTAAATGTTTGTAATTGGAAATTTTTTTGTTTATTTACAAGCTAAAATAAACCTTAAAATTTAAAAACTACAAGAAAACTAAATAAAATAAACACAGATAAAACATGCTATACATATATTATATTCTTATATACAGACAATTAAAATCAATTCTGATACAGAATAATAAGTATCTTCAGGAAGATATTTGGTTAAAATCAAGAAGATTTTTAAATTTTTCCAACAAAAGATTTAAACGATTTATATTTGAGAAATTGAGATCCTTTTTTATAACTAAGATGATTTGCATGATGAAGAAATGTAATTGTGATTGTGTGTGGTAATGTGTTGATGTATGTAAGTTTTATTTCTTCCCCTACATATTATGGCAAATGTCTGAATAAACTATATTAATAACAAAAGCAACTATTGTTAGCCAATACCTTAAAAATAGAATATCAGAATGTTTTACAATGTTAATATTTAAAGACGAAAAAATTAAAGAAAGAAATCATAAAAAAGTTAATACAATGGCTTATACGGTGATAGAAGTATTAATATTTGTAATTTTTAAAGAGATCTACTTAAGTTTAAGGGTGTTGAACTAATTAATATTTTATTGTTTAAAATATTATAAATGCTTTTTCCAAGTGAAGGCACATTACATTACACCAGAATTTTACCTGTGAAGCATACTGAAAGGGTATAGCTACAATTAACTGTCTAAAATAATTACATTAATATTTCTTGCCCAAGAACAAGGGATGAAAACCGACTAACCCCTTTTTTTGAAGAGAATTTCATGCTTAATATTTTAAACACACTACAATAATTTTAAATCAAGATAGCTATTTATTTGTGCAAATCAGATTATTGGGTGTCATTGTTTAGAATAAATTAAAATTCTTTTCGTCATACTGCTTCAAAAAGAGCTGTTTTCAATAAATGCATTGAGGAGCTAAAGTTGTTTTTTTTTAGTCCTAGGACCTAAAAACATCAGCTGAGGTCGAGGTCATCAGCTGTTAATTCGTTTATATGAATTAATTAAAGATTGTAAAGCATCTATTAAAACAACCGATACTCTCGATTGTAAATAACTGTTAAAACAGCTGTTACAATCGATTTGAAGGTAAAGAGGTTTTTAGGTAAAGAATATTTTAGTTTTTGTGAAATTGTTTTCTTATATTATTTGCAGTATAACGAAAAATATAGTTCATCAGTTGGCCGAGTTCAATCCTCGGCCGTTAAACTTGAGCTTGTATCGAAAAGCTTCACTTTTGGTCCTAGCGATGAAATATACTATTTTCCTTTCCTCATAAAATAACTTATAAATGTTCTCTTATTAAATTTGAGATGTTCTCACTACAATTAACTATTATAGTGTAGTTTTGCAATATACATTTTTATTTGTAATATTTTTCAGAAGCCATCTGGGATCTTATCATACATTACAAGGTATGAAACGGAAATAGATTATAATAGCTGAAACAATCAAGTTTTTAATAGATATATTTTTACACAATCAAATAAAAAAGTAATAATCATTCTTATAAATTACCATTGGTTCTACTAGATCACCGATGCGGAATTGTTCCAAACTAATGGGAGGCAGATGCCTTAACATATCATCCCAAATAAGAGGAACTACATTGGCAAAGCGAGAACGTACATATTCAGCAACTCTAGATACATGAGACAGGAACAAAGATTCTCGTGTTTGTGTACGACATCGTATACATTCTCCCATTTGGAATACTTCATCACATCCTATATGTATGAAACGAACTCCATTGTGGACAGCCATTACCTAAACACAATATGATAATGTTATTTGTGTGATATATAATGCAAACTAAAATAAATGTCATACAAACATTGCACAAACTTTTTCACTCAACCATCCCCAAAACCAAATAAAAACCAACCATACTAACTGCCACCAAAAAAATCAATTTATTAGTTATAATTGTTAACCAAAAAATGAATATAGATACAATCTTTCAAAAAATATTTATAGTTTAAATATAGACCTAAATTTGCTTCGCTTATGCTATAAACATGACTTGAGAGTAAATTGTATTTGATTAAAATTTAGCTTTTAATCACAGAAGGTTCTTTTTATTTTTTACTCATTTTCCCCAAACTGTAATATTCTTGTGCTTCCGATTTTGAACATGGGTTTGGGTAATTTACCTTTTTTATTTCACCAAAATTTCAACGAAATGTATAAAGCTGATTTCGACAATTGAAGTATATTACAATTACGTATATATTTAAGGTGATTTAAAAAAAAAAGTTTAACCAATATGTTTTGTTTGGGTCCTTAGAGGCTACATTTGAACAAGATTTGAGAACTTGGTTTTTTAGAACATTATAATTTTGTTTTTTTACATTTCGCTACTCTCAAATTTTTAGTTATTAAAATTGGTCCACACATTTAGGCTATAGAATACTGCACACCAGCCAGACAGTCATCATTGAAAAAAACCCCACTTATTTTTTCAGGCAATCTCAAAATAGATATATCCTATTATATAAAAATCGAATGGTGTCTGTGTGTGTGTGTGTGTGTGTGTGTGTGTGTTACTCAATCATATAAAAACTACTGGACCCATTGAGCTGAAATTGCACATGGACATTCTCAAGGTCCCTGGTTAACACATAGACCTATTTTTATTTAGAAATTCCATCAGGGCCCGCCCCACTGGCCTTGAAAACTCCCTTAACACTCAATTATATATACTCCATTATATAATACAAATATACGTCAACCCCGTTCCGAATATCTGGTTCTGGCTCCTAGGGAAGGCCAGTCAGAGCTGGATTAAGTTCAACAATTGTCTGGACGAACTAAGAGGAGGAGTGCCCTAAACCAAGGTGTGTGACCCGTGTCAAAGGCTGAACGGCACTGGGGGCATATCTAGTGTCAAAAATGGGGCCTATGGGAACATGGACGAACCCAGTAGTATGTACTCCTTATACCCTCAATCGGGTCCCTGAAGTGATGGACTGTGACAACCCAGTACTTGTAGGAATAAAATGACAGAGACAGAAAAACAATAGGTCAATTGGAGTGTGGCCCTGGGGTTGAGAGCATTCAATTGATTTAATTTAGTTTTAAGGTGATAAACCATTTCGGTCATTATCGCCTTGCATTCTAATTGAAAAACAGAGCATGGATGATCTGACACCCAATGAAGAGGACATCTTGCTGAACTCGAAGGGAGGTAACATTTGAGAGAATAGTACTGAAAAAAAGAAAAAAAAACCAAGAGTAAGGCTTTTTCCCCATGGTCAACTAAGAAGGAAAAAGATAGGCAAGAAAGTTCTCTCTAGGAAGGAAAGACATCAGCTCTGGGAGAATAACAGCTGATTATAGTAGGCATCAAAATGAAGCCCAAATGAGGTACTGAAAAATTTAGTACTGAACCTGCACATACATACTCAATGAGTCCTTACAGAATAGATAAACTACTTCTGGTGGATCGACTGAATCTGGTATAAAGAGGCAGCGACAGCAGCTGATAACAGAGGATTTTGGTAGTGTAAAACAGATAGAGAAGTCTGCAAATGATTCAACAGCCTTCCTTCTCATATCTGAATCAATTGGACAGATAAGGTGGCTATGGAGAAGCTAGTGAATGAGCAGTTTAAACGCTCAAGACAGGAAGCTCTTTACTTTAGCTAGTTGCTATGCAGCTACTAAAATAAGCAACTGGAGAGTATCTGATGATCCATCTGCCTCGGTTCACAATTACATCTCCTTTCATATAAGATCGAACTACTTAAAAGAGACAAAAATTCTAGGAATCCTACAAATACAAATCTTTATTTCATACAAGTTTTTATTTGTTTTAAATTTTATTTATTTAAAATATGGAAGGTTCTATGATAGTGGTTTTAAAGTATTGTAGTGGTTTTAAACCACTACAAATTATTGTGGATGAAACCAATTTGAAGATTCATAGCTCCAAAAAAATATGCAATAGCCTGTATCTAATGAAGATAATGTTTGGAGTGATTTGGGTAGTTATTAGACATATCTTCAGATATTTTTATAATTTTTTGGCAACTAAAAGGTCCCATACCATATACAAAAAAATGTGAGTTTCTTAAAATCAACTATTAAGAGTATAATCAGAGTTTGTTAGTAAGAAATCCCAAAGATCCAAATAAAAATTAATGGTTAGAATCTTTGAAAATATCAATACTTAAAAAGCAAAAAACAGATACGTGTTAATAGTTTTAATGTCTCAAAATGTATTTAGTTCATTTTGAAAAAAGGGGTGAAATATAATGCTTTGTGATGCAAATCTAAGTGTCAAATTGTGTGTAAAAAAATGATGGGGTTAGTGAGGAAAAAAAAAAATTTTAAACTAAAAAATATGTATAATATATTTTCTGAACTATGAAAGAATATATAAATTTTTCTATTAAACTTTTGGGAAAAAGTCATTATATCCAATTCCATCACCACACAGTATATAGATCTATAAAAATTTGAGTTAAAAATCCTTACAAATTCAACTGTTGCACCTTGCTTTTGTAACAAAAATAAAACTTAAGAAATTATAAATAAAAGATACTATAAAAAAACAGTATCAATGTTCAAAAGTTAACTATAATAGGGAAGAGAGAGTGACAAGTGCGAGCTATGCAAGTGAACATTCTGCCTTTCACTAGGAATACTAGTTTATAACTATGCTATACATGCATGTCCAGCGACCTACTTGGCAAATGCTACAATTTAAGTTCTTCACTGTTCAAGTCTAATAAAGAAAATGTCTTGAGAGAAAGTATTTAAAAACTTTCTCATAGCTTTTTGTAACCTTTTTTTCCAATCTTTAAGAGTTTCTCTATGACAAACTATAATATTGGGTTGATTAAACTAGTGCAGAAGTCAAGCATGTTGGATAGTATACTATTAAAAATTGATAGACTTAACAGGAATTCAAAAAAATGGTACAAAAAAACACCCATCTACAAAACGAAATAAAAAAATAAAATATTCATTACCATCTTCCCCAAAAATGTCTACATACTACTCAAAAGTGAGGGGGGATATCATTATTACTGTGTTTATCCCCATGCATTTCTTTTGGGTAATAATTTGTTATTGTAGGAACTTTTGTGAAAATTAATTTTGTTTTCAATTTCAAAGATATTTATATATTTAAAAAGAGCCTAAGGTCGTTTAGCTTCTGCAAAAAGTTCAGCCTAAGGATAAATATTATTTCATTAAAATCAAATTTTAAATGATGATGCATGCTGAATGTTCATTTTCGTTTTTTCCCACTTATTCATGGATCATATTTTTCTCTTATTTGCTATTCGTTACAGTAGTTTACATCATTACTCTTTACATTTTACCGTAATTTGAATATAGTATAGCCAATTTTGATAAATTGAAAGCTTGATGGACGAATGTTTTTTTTTTTACCATTACTTTCAAGCCAGCATTTTTGTGATGTGGGAACCAATACATTATGTTAGGAACCTTAAAGTAAAAATTTAATTAAAAACGTTAAAACTGATTTTAAGTTTTGGTTTTGTGGCAGTTACCACTGTAATTTGATTTATAAAAGAAAATAAAAATTAAAAAACTCATTTAATAGCCAAAAATATACCCACATACCAATATGTTGGAAATCAGTCCATTTGGCCTGTAGAGGACTGCACAGATGATGGACAGATATAATTGTAACAACTCTTTCGAGCACGAAACGGATATTTTAACAAAAACCTCAATATTGATTTTTGTACCTATCATATTAGTATTATCTAAGAAATTAGCTTTCAAGTAAAGTGTAGAGGGGGAAAATTAGTTTTGAAGTATAGATAGAGTAGAGTCATGCACACGGTCAAACAATTAATAAAAACATATACAATGTATTTTTTTATTAAATCCCTCATATAGAGCATCATTAAAATATTCTTTATCTAACCAATACAGAATGTAAAATAGAAGAACGATTGAGACTTGAAAATTTTTCAGAACAAATAAATCTCCTAACTAGGAATCTGTAATAAAAAAATCATTTAAATCTATTATTTAATATCTTACAGTAATGCACAGACAAAAATACAAACTACTCTTTGAAAGTCAACACATTTAGAGACAGACAAGCCATCAATTAATAACAGTATAGCAACCCATTAAAAAAAAAAAAAAATTATCTTAATCTCTTTCTAGTTTATTATTGGAATATGACAAAAAACAAAAGAAATTAACAAATTCAAGTTTAATTGGAAGAAACCATATGACAAGTTTATCCAAATTGGTTCAGAAAAAAATCATCTACAAAAATTGAAAAAAAACATCGTCAATGATATGGACATAAATTAAATGAAATCGGCCAACAATTACTGCTATGGTACTATTGATTTATAGTAACTTGTGTTCAATTTGTAGGTTATATAGTTAAAATTTCATGTCTAAGCAATAACAGTCATAGATTGTTACTTCATCTAATGATACTGTTAGATGCAGAATGTTAATCTGCACACAAAGCTATCAAAGCCTAACGGGGTAAAAAAGTTATTTAGAAAATTGTAAATGGTGTCAATTTGGAACAGGTTGAAAAGATTTTTTTTCCCCCCCATTTTCAATGTAGAATATCTTGAAAACTGTCAACTTTACACAAAATTTTCAAGAAACAAAATATGTTGTTTTTTCAATGGCAAACACAATGATATCTTTTTATTGTAGTCCAAAGGATAACTAACTTATCGATAAATTACAAAATTGTTGGTAAATTACTACAACTTTCCTTATTCTAATACGTCTTTCATTCATAAAGTCTAATATGCATTCACCCAATTCTTTTATTCAAGGAATAACTACTTCAGAATTGTTAAGGTTTTGTAGATAACTTTGACCTATAATAAAAATAAAGATACAACTGCATTTGCTGGTAAACGATCAATTCATAATGAATCACCCTGTAGAGAATAAGAAAGTAAAACCAAAATACAATAAAATATTACAACCTTCAACAATCTTTTACAATAATAAATAGTATGCTAACCATAACACTAAAGATGATGTTTTAGTGGTTGAAATGTTGTCTTGTTGAGATATTTGTTTATTTTAGAAATTAGTGCTTTACATTAATTATTGTTTATGGATTTTTCATAAATTCCAATCAATATATATATAAAATATTTTACTCTAAGACCTAAGATATTAAATTTATGTCTTACCTGATCAATCATCTGATGAACAAAATCCACTGAAGCATTCAAAGAAGGACAGAGAGCTTGAGGTGAATCCGATACTTCTCTTAGACTTGAAAATTCTTTATGTTTAAGAGCAAACTCAACATGTCCGAATGTCTGAATCAAAGGTATCACTTCCAAATGTACTGAACGAGCTGCTTCCAAAATTTCTTCCACATCACGTCTCGTATATGCATTAAGGGCAGCCAGAGGAGACAATGCTCCTGTCCAGGGGAACATATCTTCCCATTCTAAAAGAACACCAGTTGCCCCCATTTCACGAGATAATGTAAACACTCGTTTTAAATATGATATTTTTGGCGGGGCACCTTTTAAATCTAAATGTAAGAGTCTTTGAGGTGGGATATAGTTTATTTTAGGATCAAGTCCTGAATACAATAAGTTTCCGGACATATAATTAGCATTGGAGTCAGCGTTAATGTCGTTCATTCCGTCTGGTTGTGTGTCCGCGTGTAGTGCTGCTCCTGTTACAGGTAAGTTAGCCACAAACTGGACACTGTTGCCTCTTGCATCACCTGTATCATCAGGAAGCGGTACTGGAGGTACTTCTACTACTTCTTTGGCAGCATTATATTGCAGGCAGAGTATAAGGAGAGCTACAGCCATTGCAGCTCCTAACAAGGTAGATTTGCGCCTCCATACTGTCAACCGCAGACGTCCTGCGTATGATCCGGCTAGCTTCATCTCACCACTCTGCAAGCACAAGAAACAAATCATTAACAATGATTTAAAAACAGAAAGGTTAATATCTATAACTATAATATAACAGGATTATAATAATCTTATGTTGTCCCACCAGTAATGTTTTCTTGAATTTAAAGAAGTATCGACATTATGCAAATCAATAGTTGTGAGTAGTCCACACCAAATAGAAAAACTTTGCCAGTTTGTTGTATGTTTGTAAGAGGTAATAAGGGATTCAACCGATTTGGAAAATAGGTTTGCTACTGAAAAGCTCATATTTCTTGTGATAGCAACACACAATATACATATTATAACGATATGAACAAATTGGGTGAACAGCAAACGTTTTTGTAAAACTTCAGTACAATAATTTTGTTCCCTGCATCATCTAAACAAGTACCTGAAGTACCTGCTACAATTATTTTGGCTTGTTATGTTGGCAATGCTGCTTTAATAATGAATCTGACAATCAGCTATTTTAAACTAAAGATCTCTCAGGGGATCATTAGGAACGAGCGGCAAACCCAAGGATGAACTTTAGAGCTTGTAGTTTTGGGTTAGATTCCTCTTTATTTCATCTTTCCTATCAAATTCCTAGTGACCAACTCTTGTTCTCTTCCAACCCTGATGCTATTAGGGTATTCGAGGGCTAGGGGATTTTTTTATTGTCTTTTCTTCTTCTTGCATCAAAAACTAATACTAATGTATGGTGTAATTAGTTACACTACAGTGAGTGTTGTGTTTTTTTTTTAATTTAAGAGTGTAGGAAACTTTATTTCAATCCTTTTCCATAAATATAAAGTTATATAAACAATCTATTACATTTAAAATAGATTAAATACTGTAATATAAAATTACTTTTCTACTTTTCATAATCTACTTTTCTCTTTCTTTTTCGTCTTATATAGAAACGATTAATAACCTAATAATCAAATTGATAAATGTACGCTATGAGAAATAAACAAATGTTATTTGTTATCTGTGACTTATCGCCTGCAATCGTTATATGGACATATAAACTGAAAAAGAAGAAAAATTCAAGGATTGCTGGCGGTAAGTCACAGATAACAAATAGTTATTCAAGCATATCCGGTTGTTCTAGGCCATCAACAAAACGAATGTTGCAAGATAGACAATAGTCCTACGATTAGGCTCTGTAAAAACTATCCAGTGGTGTTTCACACTATAGGAAGTTCATTTAATTTTAAAGTATACCTCTCTAAGCACAATGTTAATAGTCCACAGTAATCATAAACATCTTTGTAGTCTTATATATTATTCAAATTGATCTTTGTAACATTGCACAATTTTAAAGGTTATACTTACCTAAAGAATAACTAGAACGATCAGTATTATAATGTTTGGAACAATGTTAATTACTATATGATATTTCTTATCAGCTGTTATTAATTTAATTTTAGCTTATTTTGTGGTTATTCAAAATTAATGCGCAGAACTTTTGTACAGGGCTAACTAGTGTAGTAGATAGGAACAATGTTCTGTATTCCACCAGATATTCCACTAGACGAACAACAGCTAGTTTTAATATAAACAATAAATTACTGAACATAAATACATACAATAACAAAGTGGCGTGGGATAATTCTAACTCTCCATAACTCGAAATTGGTACTGCCAAGATGCACAGGTTTGAGTCTGGCAGCTAGTGTTAGATTTTTATGTGTATTATGTTTCAGTCCTTCCCCCTTATCTCCGGGAATAAAGTAAATATAAAAATATAAAGCAATACAAAAAATTAAAAACAAAACTAAATAGTACATTACAAATTATGTACTTCAATGAAGGAAGAGTGTATGCTTACTTTTGTTAGTTTCTTAATAAGACTTACAAGAAATCAAGGAGGAAAAGAGGAGGTTACTTTCTAATTACTCCAATTATGATCACTTTTAAATTATGTAATAAGGAAAGTACTATTTTTATTGGTTTTATTTTTTGATTGGAGTGATCACACGGCACGGTATTTTTACACTACGTCCACTATCTTAACATTTATGGTTCTAGATTCTATACGTTTAATTTGCTAGTGGGTTTCTTACAATATGGAGCAGAATCATGTTACGTCAAAAAATGTTTTTTAATAATCAATAGAAAATATTGAATATAGTCTAAAATGACGTAGAGGCTCTTTACATAAATCATATGATCTCTCTTCAGATACTTTAGTTATGTGTCAATTGAGAAGAGATCAATTAAAATATTTGTATCACATAATGAAGTTATATACAGTGTTCAACTTATTGACAAACAGAATGAGTGTTAAAAAGAATTACCTGAACACTATGCTCCAATGGCGACCGATTAGGTTTTTTTTTTTAAATATAGAATCGTTGCGATGGCAAAACCGAATGTTTAAAATGACGGAATCGGTGATTGTATCATAAACTGTCAACGACATTATCGTGTGATCAAAATATATACGTCGCTGCAGAAGACGGTAAAAAAATACCTATTCGGCAAAAAGACTGATTTAGCGTCGTGTGAACGAACGTTCTCTTAGTCAGCGAGATTTGAACTTATGTAGGCTTCAGATTAATAGATCAAGTAAATTAGATGATTGTGTTGGATGCTGTGGAAAGTAACAACTTCTTGAATCAAGGCCATTGATACGACAAACAGGATCTTATAAAAATTATTACAGTAAAGATCTTTGTCTGAGTTCGGAATAACAGAAACAGTTCCGTCTGCTAATGATTTTCTAACTATAGAAAGCTTAAACACTGCGATATTTTACCAATACCCATTATTACTATTAAAATGGACTCCGATCTATTCTTACGGGTAATTTGGTTGGAAACATTTTTGGCTAGCAAAATAAGTTCGCCATTTTAATCCAATTTTGATTAAATCGTTTGGGGTGTAGAGAATTCATTAGACCTACATTGACGATAGACAAGACTTCATACAATAAAAAACTTTTTTTTTGTACTGAGGGGACCTCAAAAAAGGATATATTCTGATTGTTTTACTCATAACATTCTCTATACTACGTATAAGCGAGAAAACAAAAAAATCATAAATTATATTTTATATCGTCCCATTTTATTTCTTGGAATTTGTAAATAGTTCTAAGGAACAAAACTGAAGAAAGAGGAGGAAACTATAAAAATATCAAAACAGAACTTTTAAATTCACTTAATATTTCAGATTCTCACAGGACAATGGAAGACATCATAAAGTTTGGGATTGCAACTGAATTAGAATTTTAAACCCGGAAAATGTATATTTTCTTTCTTTATTTAAAGATTTATAAATTAATGAAGTTTTAATTAACTTCGTTTTAGTTCTGCCAAGATTTGTACTTTATAAATTATCCAGGAAAAGCAGGCACATTGCAAAATGTAATCCTGCATGATAACAGGTGTCTCCGTAAGTTGATGGAAAAGTGAATAAAATGATTTTTGAATATAAATTTTAAAATCTTCGATGAGGAGTTGGCAGTCTTTTTACTTTCACATATATACATAATGTTGACTTCAAGGCTAAAACTATAAATTCCGTTTTCTTTTTTAAACCGGAGATTGTGATCAAATTTTGCTAAAATGTAACATCTAAAACAATTTTTTTTTCAAAATTTACTCAACCAATTTCAATCAAATGTTGGAGAAATATGAAGATTAACGGCCCAAACCAGTGTGGGAAATCGTAAGTAAAAGAAAATAACGGTTAAAGAATAATTTAAAAAAAGATCTTGATTGCTGTGATTTAAACTTGATTTCAATTAAATAGGATTTACGCTTTGGATGTTTATGGCTCAAGCAAAGAAAGCTTTAGACTATATTTTAATATAAAAATGTCTTTAATTTTTTAAATTAATTTCAGAAAGTTGATAAGGAGGGTTAAACCTATATTATATTACAAATACATGTTTACATAGAAATACAAAACTCGATGAATATCATTGATAAAAAAGTGATAAAATACAGAGTTTTTACATTGAATTTTTGAAAACGTAAATGATTTTTGGGGTATTATGTCCTGTCTTTTAAAAATAATGTGTTAAAGCTACCAGAACCTCATGAATGGGTATTTTTTCTCTCTCATCAAGATAATATTACTTAGAGATAACTAATTCAAAATAATTTTTTTAATGTAACCTAAATTAGCAAATTTTGGAAATAAGAGTGATTCGTACAACACCCTTCAAACTTGGTATTTTATAAGATAATTAGTTGTACCTTTCAGAAACTGGTTCGGACGTCAAAATAATTAGTAAACTTGTATCCTAAAATGCCTTATTCCCTTCCTGTTGATCTGTTTTGGTTTATTCGGAAATTCGTAAATTCGGAAGGGATGTATCATTGCGTCCAAATTTTAATTAAATATTTTTCATATAACCTTTTCTCATTATAGGCTTTCAAAAACCAAGACTTTATTTTAAAAATGATAAGCGTTTAAAATTTTTAATAACAAATATCGTGTAAACCTGTTAATAAAATATTTTTCTCTTTGGATAAAACACAAGATGATATATTTATTTTATTGTAAATAATAATAAATTACTTCCTTTATTCTAATAATTATTTTATTCACATAGCATAGGCTATTATTATGTTTTCACCCAATAATAATAATAAGGAATAACGAATATCATAAACTTCTGGGTGTTTAAATCAATTACAAAGAAATTATTTATTTATAATTTTTATTTAACTGATCCTTCGACCTTGTGATAGAAATAAATATAAATAAAGACAACATATTTGTTTTTTAAGTTGTGTGTTTTTAATGGGTTTCGAGATTTTCGGCATAAAAAATATTATATTGGCCAACATTTGAAAATGTACAAAATAAACTCTTGGTTTTAAATATAATGATAAAAGGTTACATACACTATGCTTACACAAAATCTAAACTCAATATCTTCTCCATTTTCAAAGAATTCGACTCTGGTTAGAAAAACACAGACCGACAGACCGAAAATGATAGATTTTATGACACACTTTTACTGGATTTTTTTTGAATTTGATGCTTAAATATTGCACGAATATAATGAATCCCCCTGTATAGTCTAAAACTAATGTTACTTTTCTTTATTTTGATGCCTAAATATTGCATGAATATAATGAATCACTCTGTATAGTCTAAAACTAATGTTACTTTTCTTTATTTTGATGCCTAAATATTGCACTACTATAATGAATCCCCCTGTATAGTCTAAAACTAATATTACAGTACTTTTCTTTATTTTGATGCCTAAATATTGCACGACTATAATGAATCCCCCTGTATAGTCTAAAACTAATGTTACTTTTCTTTATTTTGATGCCTAAATATTGCATGAATATAATGAATCACTCTGTATAGTCTAAAACTAATGTTACTTTTCTTTATTTTGATGCCTAAATATTGCACTACTATAATGAATCCCCCTGTATAGTCTAAAACTAATATTACAGTACTTTTCTTTATTTTGATGCCTAAATATTGCACTACTATAATGAATCCCCCTGTATAGTCTAAAACTAATGTTACTTTTTTTTATTTTGATGCCTAAATATTGCACGAATATAATGAATCCCCCTGTATAATCTAAAACTAATGTTACTTTTCTTTATTTTGATGCCTAAATATTGCACGACTATAATGAATCCCCCTGTATAGTCTAAAACTAATGTTACTTTTCTTTATTTTGATGCCTAAATATTGCACTACTATAATGAATCCCCCTGTATAGTCTAAAACTAATGTTACTTTTCTTTATTTTGATGCCTAAATATTGCACGACTATAATGAATCCCCCTGTATAGTCTAAAACTAATATTACTTTTCTTTATTTTGATGCCTAAATATTGCACGACTATAATGAATCCCCCTGTATAGTCTAAAACTAATGTTACTTTTCTTTATTTTGATGCCTAAATATTGCATGAATATAATGAATCACTCTATAGTCTAAAACTAATGTTACTTTTCTTTATTTTGATGCCTAAATATTGCATGAATATAATGAATCCCCCTGTATAGTCTAAAACTAATGTTACTTTTCTTTATTTTGATGCCTAAATATTGCAAGACTATAATGTATCCCCCGTATAGTCTAAAACTAATGTTACTTTTCTTTATTTTGATGCCTAAATATTGCATGAATATAATGAATCCCCCTGTATAGTCTAAAACTAATGTTACTTTTCTTTATTTTGATGCCTAAATATTGCACGACTATAATGAATCCCCCGTATAGTCTAAAACTAATGTTACTTTTCTTTATTTTGATGCCTAAATATTGCATGAATATAATGAATCACTCTGTATAGTCTAAAACTAATGTTACCTTTCTTTATTTTGATGCCTAAATATTGCATGAATATAATGAATCCCCCGTATAGTCTAAAACTAATGTTACTTTTCTTTATTTTGATGCCTAAATATTGCACGACTATAATGCATCCCCCGTATAGTCTAAAACTAATGTTACTTTTCTTTATTTTGATGAATAAATATTGCATGAATATAATGAATCACTCTGTATAGTCTAAAACTAATGTTACCTTTCTTTATTTTGATGCCTAAATATTGCATGAATATAATGAATCCCCCGTATAGTCTAAAACTAATGTTACTTTTCTTTATTTTGATGCCTAAATATTGCACGACTATAATGAATCCCCCGTATAGTCTAAAACTAATGTTACTTTTCTTTATTTTGATGCCTAAATATTGCATGAATATAATGAATCACTCTGTATAGTCTAAAAACTAATGTTACTACTAAGGTAAATGTAAGAAGACCGAATATTTGTCCTGGGGTGTGGGACGCAATTTGTTGACCAACGAAAAAAAAATTAATTCAATTGGCGAAGACGAAAGTACAGGGACAGGCGTAAATTAGAACCATTCTCATCTACGAGCCCGACGCCGTGCGTCGTTAGCTGCAATGTATCCTCTTACTGTAGACAAGTGTGTCTGTGAATAGGCCTACACCACATCATTAGACCTCGTCATTAAACAAAATGAGCACTGCTTGCAAATATGGTAAAGATAATGAATGTATGAGTTCCACATACACGGAATAGATTGCCATGCGCGACTAAAATACACTAATAGTACATTTAAATATCGGTAATTACTTACTAGGCATAGCCGATAATAATAATTAGGAAAGAAATTTATAAATAAATTTCCAGTTAGCTGTACTTTAATCAATCTTCTATACACTATTAGTAAATCCATTGAATTTATAAATAAATATTAAGTGTGACTAGTGAGATAATATTAGATAGAATAAAACTCGAACAAAGATCTCACAAAAATTACGTTTACTTAATTAAAAGCGATTCAACAACAAAGTCGCCATCCTCAGTGATACATGAGCTAAAAGTCCCATAGCATACGATACTGTGGGTCGAACTACCTATGCTGCACCCGTCTGGGGACACACATATGCGCAGACTACAGATATTCCAAAACGAGGTTTTGAGAATAATCACTAAAGCACCAATGTGCATCAGAGTTAGGACCTTATATAAAAACTTAAATGTGCCGTACACAAACAACACATTCAATGATTATCAGCTAATCTCTACAAGGGGGCCCACGCACACACAACATCAACACTAATCTCTTCACTAAGTAGATAACATTTGACAAACACAGACGGCCGCTGTCCTTCGTCACACGACCAACCTTGGGCCCATAAGTTTGTATCATAGCCTACTACATACCCACCTCTTCGCTTTATAACTCTGCTTGAGACCAAAGGGTGCACCGCAGCGGCATGAGCCAAGCTGTCGCCACCAGGACGCAGTTGCATGCAGTCTAATCTTGCACGCTTATTTCAATATCGAGTAGGCAGCAGAAGATGTAACTTGTAGCTCCTCCAATAAATTCACTAACAAGGTATTTGTAAGGTAACTCCCACCCTTCACCTTGCATGCCACATCTACCAAACCTGGGCTCCTGCATGATCTGTCGCGAGGTTTTACCTGACTGGACTCTGTGTCCCAACCAGTTCTTGCCCTTCGCGAGGAAACATAACGTTCAGCTTTCTTCCACATTTACAATCTCGATATGTCCATGGAAAGAGCTTCTCAGCTTGGTTCATGGAATCCTATCCTGTTTCCTTGTCTTACGCGATACTAACAGGAAGGAAGATGGTTTTTAGTGAGTAAGAGTCTCGCACTATGGGAAGAGCGGACTTCTCCCTTTGTCTTTTGAAGATTTTCCACCTATCTTGCGAAATTAAAAAAAAAGTGGGTCGAACTGTTGTAGTTTTCTAGGTTTAGATACAGAGTGCACTAGGGTTGGAGAAGTCTGATCATGAGAAAATATGACATGATACTCTTGAAGGTACCGTTAGATGTCAGTACTAGAGCCTCTAATTTCTGAGCTTCATCCAATTTTATGGAGATGAACAATCTAGTATGTATAATCATTGCTTATCACATTATTCATAACAAATATTATTAAACGACGCCTGAATTTATGGCTGCACTACCAAAACAACAATCTCATAAACAACCTTGTGAGAATTAAGAAGACGGCATTCTCAATATGCGATTATGTAACTCTACAATCAATTGAGGTTGCAACTGAATATATAGCCTACTCTAATGATTCAGAGTGGACGCCTTTCAACGTCCTACACAAGGCGTTCTTGCTGAACTATATTAACTCTGAACAATAGACACTCTTCATCGGTTGAATTGCTTCCACATTTATGGTTTACTTAAACTTATCCTAATTTCTTAATTAAAAATTATTAGTTATTATTTTAAAAAGTAGATTTTCCTACCCTATATTGAAGAATCACAACTAAGCCTATTATAAGAATTACGAATAAATATCCTTTGTGAAACATTGTGAAACTCTTATGTATGTAACTAAATTCACAAAAAGCGTAAGAAAGCAAATTTACGACAAATAGTTTAAAAAAAAAAAATTAGAACTAAAAACATTTTACATTTTGTTTACACAACAATAAAGAAAAAAAGAACCTAAACAATGAAAAATAATTCGTTAAGATTCGTCCGGTTATATGGTAAAAAGTGAAAATAAGTCATAGGCGCTGACTTCAAAGATTAAACACTCTATATCGTCACTATTAAATTTTGGATGAATTTGATGTTTACAAAAGAAATCTCGTTTTGCAAGGTAGACTAATTGTAGGCTATAATATAATAAACAATGCAAAAACATTTTATTAACTCTCTGACGCACCCAAAAACTAATCAAAAATAATATTCCAAAATGTCGCTAAAAATACTTACATCTGAAAAAAAATTTAACTTTATTACTAATTTCTACCCCTTGCATTTATACGAGGGATGTTGATATAGCGGTGTCTACTTTTATCAACTTGTGAAATAAAAATATATATGTATTTTTAAAACATAGCCTAACATTGCTTCACTTGTGCTGTAAACCCATCCTAAACGTACATACTGTAGTGTTTGATTGATCTTTACGTTTCATCTAAATTTAAATGAAATCTGTGGAATTTTTTGTTTAACATTAAATATAATGAGCAAAAAACAAACGCCTCCAAAATACAAACGTCTCCAGATACGGCCAATATACAAAATTTGATCAAAGATTCACACAATTTTGGGCTATAAAGTACTGCACAAATGACAAAGGGAGAAAATCATAGCAAAACCACTTTATTGGACGAAGATATTTCCACCAAAACCTCGACATCGGTTTATTGACCAATCACGTAACTTTTTCAATTCTACGTGTATGTGAGGAAGTAACAAAGAACACTGAGCGTCGAGCAAACTCATTTTAGGTTTTGTTTTTATCCATGTTAGTTTTGAAAATTATTTTCTATGCAATAAAAACAATTAGTTTTTAAGAATTACAAATTTTAAATATCAATTACAATTTTGAACATGTTAGAAAAAAAAGTTAATCTGACATGGAAAAAAAATCTATTAATTTTTTTTTTTTTAATTTCGAGAAAACCTTCTCACCATAAAAAAAGAAGAAAAAGTACAGTCTAGTCAATCTGGTCTTGTGTGTAAAATGTTTAAAAGCAATTTATTAGAACAATTGAAAATTAAAATAGAGACGCTCGAGTACTATAACAACAGTTGGTCAATAGACACCTAATAGAATAGATGAAAGAAAGGAATCTAACCCCAAGACTAACTAATTCAGAAACTTCTAATGAAGAAAGCGAAATCTAGTTATTCTTTATCTTTAGGTGCGACTAAACGCAATGCATTACCATTTTTTAAATTCTCCCGATCAAAATATTGTGATTTAAATTTAATTGTTTCTTCCTTTTCAAATTCTTGTAAAACTAAAAATCGATGGTCGTTGTTACATTACAAAATCTTTAGTTGTCTTTTCTTTCTCGGAGTAGTTGTCCAGTACGAAGCTTGTTTTTAAAATTTGTCTTCCTAAAAATGTTTTATTGAGTGGTGGGGGATCCAAAATCATCCGTTTCAGAATCTAATTCACGTCCAATAAATCAGACATTAGTTAGATCTACGATCAAATAATTTTTTATGTGCATAAAACAATATCCATAATCAAGTAATCCAAAATTTGATAGAAGAAATAATTTTACAACGTCGGAAAATCTCTAGAGCTCAGTAATAATATAAAAAAGAAGGATTTATGATTAAAGAAAGAGTTAACTTCTTTAAGATGTTTTGATGCAGCGAATAATGTTGGAACTCTTTACTGGTACTTAACTTAAAAACAGTTATAAATTAGTTTCACTGAATCCTAATCCGGTTACTTCAATGCATTTATAAATTAATTCATTCCCATTCCAGAACAAAAACAGAAAATCATAAAAACCTACCATAAAGAAGATAAAATGTCTATATCACGTTGATACTAATCGTGCTGTGGTCACGTATAGGAATTTAATTTTTTTACTTTAAATTGTGAACAGCTTTCTTCCACTCTATTTTTTGATAAATTAACACTGATTTAGATTACCGAACGAACACACCATTAATATTTATATTACTATTAACTAACACACGTTCTAAGTAAAATAATTTTATTAAACTTTTTATTACATTTGTAATACATAAAAGCAATTTTGAAAGCCTACTCCAATTATTTTGAAAACTATATGTAAACTTAAATAATGGATCCAGGCAATCTTTGTAGCGTGAAACATTTTATTGTTGAGTAATCGTTTGTACAAAATGGATACCTCATATCTAGTACTAATTTTATTACTATTTATTTTATTTTTAAGTCGATGATGACCACAAGATGTTTTTCGCATCTAATCAATAAAATTGATTATTAGGTCATAATAAATGACAACTCATTCTTTGAGTTCTGAAAGTGAAATAATAAAGGTTTTACATACTTTACAGTAACTAGAAAAGATTGTTTAGGTAATTTGTCTTATGATTATTGTCATCACTGATCAAATACATTGACTGGAGAAAAATGACATGTCAAAGTTTGACTGTAAGTTGTGCAATCGAAATAAACTGATTCCATTATCTTTCTTTATGATCCGTGATCTGGTCTATAACATAGATGTGCACTAAAGAAACCTAATTTTTGAATTTTTACTTTTTTGGTTTAAAAAATTAACATTTTTATTTTTTATACACAGTTTTTGCATAAATTGACATGAGAGTAGCTTAATACTTTTCCTACCACTTTGACTTGGTCAACAAATGTTAAATAGTCAAAAATTACGCCATCCCATGGGAATTAAAAATGGCGGCAGAAATGATAATTATTTATGTACTAATTTTTGTGAAACTCGGTAATCCTAAGGTTTTAGAGAAGCTGTCTACAATTATGTAACTAATTTTGGTATAATTTAAGACTTTGCAAGAGTGAAATAAAATGTGTAATTTGACACCATAGAATCTCTTAGCTTTGTGCTTAATTCCATACACATGCTACATAGTTGTAAACCTTGCAAGTGCTATATTTCTTAAGTCGTGCAGTGTAACATTATATATTTTAATAGATAAGATAACACAGAATGTTTCTATCTTTTTACAAAAAGTTGCTACGATTATCCAGTAACACACAAATTATTAACAAAATGCTAATTTCATTTTAAAAAATTTGCTCGTTTTAACAATAACAAAACAAGTTTCGAAAAAATGAATACATTCTCCTTCACTAGTCTTTTAAAATGAGATATAAATTATAATTCTTGGATGAAAAATGACTTCTGTACAGTCACAGACAAGAGTACGTCAAAAAGTACTTCTTTCTGTCGTACGTAAAAAGTTTAACATTCTTATAGATGATAAATCCAATATGGCGAGATAGAGCAGAGCCTGAAGCCAAAATATAAATTTTTACAACGTAATTTAGAATGATTCCGTACACAATATTTTAAAAATTGAAGAAAATAAATTCTATAATATATATATATAATTCCAAAATATTCTTGTTGCTTAAAAAAAAAAAGAGTGAAAATTAATAATGCGTAGAAGTGAATCTTACAATAATTTTGATAGAAGACACGTCAGAACATTGACGTAAGTATTATTTTTGGGAGTAAAAAACTTAGATTTGTTAACATAAGTCTAATTAAAACTTTAGACAAAAGTAAAAGTGTGTAAAAGAGTGGTTGAGTCACGGATATAAAAATAATGTGGGGTACAGTTTGTTTGACTTTAGTGTACTGCGTTTTTCAAATGGACAAATGGAAAATTAAAAGAAACCATTTTTCATCCATCTATAAGTGTTTTTTATAAAGAAGGTAGATTTTACATACAGGTGTATTTTATCGTGAAACACTGTTACAACCCGATAATATTTATAGTCAAATTCCATAAAACTTGTTAGTTTCAAAACATTGTACAATATCAAAACTAATCATAACTTTATGAGTGTAATTGAACGTACAAGAACCTGAGATAAGACATTTAGTACCCAAAAACCTTCATATTTACCAGTTTAAAGCTTAGTACAGTAGGGACAATTTGAGATACGCACGTTTTACTACTAACACTATACTTAAATTGTAAGAGGATTATGATATTAAGATTTGAAACAGCCTTCATCTTGAATGGACTAAACTGAGTAGAATATTGTTTTATATACTAATAAAACATGAAAATATCCACAAATATGAAAAATTAGATGTTTAATTATTCTCATTTGGGTCGTAATTTTATGAAAAAAAAAAAAACACATTTTCACGGACAGGTGGAAAAAGGAAAATTTTCATGAAACTTTTGACTTCTTTTAACGTGCTCTATCCGCTTTAAAATATTTATCTTTCCTCCTGAACATTCTGTATTAAAATAATATATTTTCATAAAACCTTTTGAGAGTAAAAAAAATACAAACGTGATCATTTGAGTTAAAAACACAATATATTGATTGTTTCTATTTGTGTATTGAGGTGTATGTTAGTCATATATATTTAAATTAAAGGTTATAAATGAAACACTGATATTTTTCTGTGTACAAAAATAAATAGACTCAATGTTTTAAGAGGAATTAAAAATTAGTCTAGATACAAATCTCAGGCATTATTTTTATGATTCACACAATTTTAGAAACTATGGATTCCATGTAAAAATTATACTGTATGTCTGACGGAAATATTCATTTCAGTGTTGGTGAAAACACTTGAGAAAATTTCACAGACTTTGTATCCCCTTTCTTACAACAACAAAGAGCGAGAACGATTGCTTTTCTGTCGTTTGTGTTTGCGTGTATCTCTATTAACCTTTCTACATTATTCACCGATTTAGGGCTAAATTAAATTTTCACAAAACATTTTCGTTATCAGTAATAGTTTTTTTAAAACAAATAACATATTTTGGAGAGGGGAAGTAGGGAAAACATTCCCATAAGAAAAGCATGAGACAATTTTTGATTATGTCACACTTAAAAATAGCAACCAAGCGTTTGGTACAATAGTTCTCTTCAATTCTATAATTAAAAGCTAATTTGTTAAATAGATCCACCTTCTGATACTAATAGATAGAGAAATGTTTAACTAATATCTATGCTCCAGTACAAACGATATTTAGTTGACATTGTATTATTTATATGGCTTATGTAGTCAGCTATTGTTTGTTGTTACTCGTCTTTGTTACTTGATTTGTAATGGTATTGAATTTATATAAAGAGTTAGGGAAACGTCTGGAATATAATTTTTATCTCTGTTTCTAGTTAGGGTAGAACACAACAAACTGTGTTGGGTAGATTTTGACCCAGGCTACCTATAGAGCGCACCAAAATTTATACCCAAATATAAAAGTGTACAAAAATCACAAAACTTTTTTAAATGCAACCATGGTTGTTTTATTCCATATTATTATTCTACTCTAGAAGACGCACATATTGGGAAAGAAAGTTTTGAAAAATATTATTAATTATTAAAAAATAGTGATTTTTAATGTAATTTCTAGTTTGTGAGTGACATAGAGCTTAGAATTCCAATCAGTGGGATGGTTTTAACCTATTTTACACAAGTATTTAATAAACATAACCAAGGAAAAACAGTTTCAAAATAAAATTTGTAAAATTTTACGATTTCATTCATTTGAAAGTAAAACATAAAACTAAACGCGGTCAGAGTTTTTTATATTTCTGACAAAGTTATGAACTATTGTTGAATACATTTTCAATAATATTATTAAGGGGAATCTTTATAATTGGATTATTGAAATATGTTCGAAATAAAGAGTTACTTCAACGTAGGTACAAGGAGCAAATGGTTTTAGATAAAGATATCTTTTTTCTCGCATTTAAATATTTGTAATTCCAATTGAACCCACTTTGTAGTGAGATCTTATTTAGTTGAATTGAAATATTGATGATGTGGATTCGGACATAAAGTGAAATATTTAATGGGTTTTATCATGATGGGTTCCTCTTCCCACAGTCGGGCGTTTCCAAAATATCGAAAAAAAATTAATGAGACGTGAAATTTGATCGTCAATCCTAGATCTGGGAGACCAAAACTGCTGCATCGGAAGACATTTTAAAGTTCTTTTCTCTGTGAACAAAAGTCTTCATGTAGCCTAACCACGAACTGAACTGAATTGAATTAATACTAACTGCATGTAGACTAAGTCAGCGGTTAGTACGCAGGATCCACAGAAGTGAACATTTCCATTCTTACAAAATGAAACTTTTATAAAAATTAGTGGAGGACGATTTTGACCGAAGAGAAGATAAATACTTTTTTGTAGTTTTTATGTAAATACGAGTGTAAAATAAGTTAAAAAGCCCCCCCCCCCCCACTGAGTGGAATTCTAAGCTCTAAGTCACTTACAAGATTAGAAATAAAAATAAAAATTTCTTAAAATTAATAATCTCGACAATGAATAATATTTTGAAATATTATAACCGAATAAAATCACCATAGTTTTGAAGCATAAACATCACTTATAGATTTTGGGAAACAAAATTTAGCAAAAAACACTTGCCAACCAAAAGAAAGTTACAGTTCTAGGATTATTGAATACAAAATAAAAGGTTAGTTTATTAAAAAATGCCAATACTGTTCAAAAATATCAACTACTCCAAGAACCACGAACTGAATGACAAATGTCCATGCTTTTGAACGGTATCACAAGAATTTGCAGGGATGCATTTGGCCCGAGCACGCGGAGAACACCAAATCCAGTGTCAAGGTTGTAAGTTGTATTGTCACATACAAGTTACCTGTATTACTAAGTGACTATTGATTCCATGACAAGAGAGTAACTTGTACCTTTTAATCTGTGTTCGGTATACTGTTTATATTTTACTCTAAATATTGATGTCTGCAAGTTATATCATAATTTACGCTGCAGGATATCATAGAGAGTAAAAAATTGTGTAACTGTTATGCATCAAATTTTTTATTTGATATTTTTGTAGCCCTACGAAACTCGCAAAGGTTTCATATAAATGAAAACAACAAAAACGTAGTAAGTGAAAAAGTTTTATATTTTCTTAGTCGGGCAAAACTTCTGCTGGAAAGTTTAAGAAACAGTTCAAATTGTATTTTTCATTTAAGTTTTTGTTTCGTATGATTGCTCATTAGACTCGTTCAGAAAACTCTTTACACATCGTTCAAACTAGTTGTTAAGAATCTTATTCCTATCGTTCGTAATAATTGGCAGTTTATGATTGGCAAACATACAGATGAAATTACGAATGGTCGAGTTTAAAAAGCGTCGGTTCGCTCGGTAGGTTCTACAAAATTGAGAACAACATTTTTCTCTTGTTGTTTAAAGGTAAAAACCTGTCGGTTATCATGGCCTTATAATAAAATGGAGCATAAAATAAAGACCCATAATACAGGAATACTCTGATGGCGTAAGGGTCGGAAAAGAATAAGTGTTGGTCAAGAGAGATCTGATAGAATAGATTAAAAAAGAGGGATTTAACCCAATACAACTTGAAAAAGAGTTTACCAAGCCTGTACTCACTAAAGTGAGCCCCTAAGGGTAAACATAAACGATAAACCCAAAAAATGAAACGTTAAATCATTCCTTTTATCAAGGAAAATGAAAGAATAAAATGAGTAACGTTGTTTTGATATAACTAATGGTGTCTTTCGTATATTTTATAAATATTAAGGCAACATCTATCATTATGCACTGATATATTGATTTTTTTTAAATGATATTGAAACAACCACAGCGTGTTTATCATTTAGAGAAAATCATCACCCTGGGAAAAAATGTCTATGCTTTAAATTTAGTGGACCATCAGAGCCAAAATTCGAACTTATACATTGTAATAGGCAAACAGATATTTTCTGTTCATAAAATCTAATTTTTGTAATAAATTAATAAATAAAATAGTTTTAAACATGTCAGACACAGTCAAAAATACAATTTTGTTTATTTTAATCACCATTATAAATGTGCAAGTGAAAAAGACAGAAGTGTAATTCTCAAGAAATAATATACTCAAGAATAAAAATACGGTAAAATATAAGAAAGAAAAGTAAAAGATAGTGCCAAATATTTTAAAATTGCAAATAGTCACGGGAATAGCCAGTTTTATCAACATATATACAGGCTATATAAATTTATTTTCTACATTTTTACCCAGTAGGCTATAACAGAAAAGTAATAAAAGTGTTTTTTATTAATGTTTAAATCTAGCTTTAAATTCCATCTTTCGGACTTTGAAGGATTAACGATTTTTTAAAGTTTGACTTTTTCTTGTTTAAAAAATTTAAATAAAAAAAAAACGATTTATTCGTACAAAACCAAATTATTCAAGGAAGAAAATAGTTAAAACACGAAATGTTATAAGGTTTTTAATTTCTCAGACTACAATTTTATAAACGGGGGGGGGGATGATACAGTATTATGTAAATAATTAATACTAACTGGATATATTGTACCAACTCACCTTTCAAAAAGTGTTAACTTTATTTAAAACATTAAAACAACACATCCCAAAGAAACACACACTTCACATTTTACACTGGGAAGTTCTCATGTTGGCAGCACTGCACTGAAACACACCTTACTCGCTCCGTGTTCTAGACTCAACTGGATTAGAATACAGAGCTCTCTACAGTGGAGAAGGTTATGTTTGTGTTTACATTCAAAGTGGGTTAAGAGAAAGTGGTCACATTCGTGCGGAACCTCTGTTGAGTCTCAAGGCTAGGAAGGATTTCCTTTGTCAATGTGAAGTATTCTCAGGTAAAAACGGCCGAAGAGGGTTATATAGCAGGTAAAAAAAACAGGGAACAAAATCCTTGGGACATGGGATGCATTCCTACCAAACGAGAAACAAATATTTTTGAACCATAAGTAACAAAATCAAATAAACAGTGCACAAAATATTGTGGAAACCTTCTTTTTACTAATCTATATGCAAATCAAAATACTAACCAAGTTCAAAATTTAAGAGGGATACAAATAATTAATACAAACAATAAACAGTTGTGATACTAACATACACAAACCTAAAAATTTCGACTCTCTTAAAATTGACTTTAGGTATTAAACACGATTTTGTTAAAATGTATTAATTTAGAAAATATTGAATGAACCCTGGCTTTT
Source organism: Aphrophora alni (assembly GCA_963513935.1). Lineage (NCBI taxonomy): Eukaryota > Metazoa > Arthropoda > Insecta > Hemiptera > Aphrophoridae > Aphrophora > Aphrophora alni. Next base: position 105,129,022 of record OY740768.1, on the reverse strand, counting down.
GTCGTGTTCGTTTTTTTGATTTTATATTACTCAAGAACTGTGATTTTTTTAAAACTTTAAATATTGGATTGGATTGGTTTCTGAATCTTTACATTTTACAACATTGGATATAATTTGTCTAGCCAGATGTATGGATATTTGAACTTTCAAACGAAGACGCCTATGGTATATTTTCCTTTAGACAGACTATTTCCTAAAATTCGACTTTTAAGAGATGCTGACTTATACGAATTGTATTTATTCGAGGTTATATTTTAGCAAACTTTTAAAAAAAAATCGAAAGAGCAAATTTTGAAAAAATATAATATTTTGTTTTGGCCTACCCGCAAAATTTGAGCTATTGAAAAATAAAAAAGTCATAGATTATGTCCAAAACTACTTTTTTTTTGTCTTCAGAGTAGTTCGAAATGGATATTTCCTTAAAACTAAACATCGATTTTTGATCCATTGCGGTCCAACTACATACATTTGACAAAAAGTAAAACCAAATACTAAGCACGTACCAATTATTGGTTAACATTTTCAGTTCAAAATATATCAGACAAAAAGTAAAACAACTATAGAATAAAACTCGATCACAATAATGACAATATCTCACAAAAATTACGTTTACTTAATCAAACGCGTTTCAACGACAAAGCCGCCATCCTCAGTGATACATGAGCTAAAATAACTGAACAATAACTAACTATAACAGTTATACATGTTTAGTTATTGTAGCTCACGTATCACTGAGGATGGCGACTTTATCGTTGACTCGCATTTATTAAGTAAACGAAATTTTTGTGAGATCTTGTGTTCAAGTTTTATTCTATTTAATATTATCTCACAAGTCAAGCTCAATATTTATTCATAAAACAACTATGATTAACCAGGGTCTTAAAATGTCCAAATCTCAAAATGAGCTGAACTAATTTAGATGAAAATTTATCGAAATGCGAAGATTTATGCCCCAAACCAATGTACAAAACTATATGTAAAAGGAAAAAAATTGTAATAATTTACAAATATACTAAATAGTCGTTATTATTTCACAAAAGTTTGATCAAAATAACATGAGCCGATCTTGAGATATTCAACCTATTAAATAGCGCCTATGGTTCTTTTCAACTTTTTAACGGATAACATTTGAATCGACTTTTTTGAGAAGATGTAAATCGATATGTTTTGTTTTGATCTTCAGGAGAGGTAGCTGTGTTATAGATAATGGAAACGCATGAAGATACAGTTAAACACATACTCAAACAGTATACTCTCAAACAAAATCAGTCCTGTACAAATATGAGACCGCCATTATTAAGAAGAAAAAAGTTTTATAATTCAGAGAAGCTGAAAACGATTATTTTAGACTTAACCTAGATTGTTTTAACCCTTTCCAATACTTTTACACTAGGCCTATACGAGAAAGTAGACATTTCTACGAAATAAGAAGGTTAATGAACTGAACGAAATGTACAAAGGTTTAAAGGGTAAAATTGACTAAACAGAATGTAAATTTACTGCCGTCATTACAATGTTGTCGTAAATAAAACAATAAAACGAAACATAGAACTTGTTAGTACAAGCTTGTTGGGAAATGAACTAATTTCCATATTTTATAATTAAATTGTCATAAAAAAACTAATTTTCTTTAATAACTTGCAGATTAATAAAGTTATAAAATTGTGTATAAATCAATTTGCTCGTCGATGTAGACTGCTCTTTTATAGCCTGCGCAGAACATTTCCGTTACATTAAAATAAATAATAATAATAAAAAAAAATTAATATCAGATTTTATTACTTTTCTTTTGAAAGTCTATCGTTTCGACCATGATATTTTTTTTTGATCAAAATTGGTGAGAATCGGAGAAAAAGTGCGAACACTATTGTAAAATTGTTTAATATCCTCAAAGGGTTTTTTGTGTAGGCCTACAATTTTGCCCGTCATTTTAAAATTCCATTATTTAGAAATTGTACGGAAAAAAGTAGACAGATTCACAACAAACTAAGACATTTCTTATACTACTTCTTTGTAACGCTTTGTTTATTTAGGGCATCTGAACAGTCTGTTTTATTTCTTTACGGAGAAATTTTTCAGTTAATGATTTGAGTTCATATTTGTACATAATTAGAAATATTACATATCCACAACATAAAGTCATGAAAACGTTTTGGTACACCCTGTACATACGGTTAAAGATAATTAACTTTTGTTTGCGCCAAAATGTTCAGGTTAATTAGACCTTTAAATTGATGTATCAAACAACCCATGTTTACATTTGAAAATTCCTCAAAAAGCACCCCTACCCCCCCAATTGGGCCCTTTTGGGGCATTTTTGAAAATTGAAAAAAAAAATTATTAGATTCTGTGAGGCCAAATTAGGGGGAAATGAGGAAGAAAAAGTGTTAAAGTAAGTTAGTAAGACAGCTATAAATACTGCTATGTGGTCTGCCTCACCCTGTATACAATGAACTAGTTCAACGATTCTTAAAACGGATGCCTAAATACCATGCTTAAACTGAATCGAGACAACAATGCGATTACTACAGCGTTAACTAATATATATACAACGAACTAGTTAAAAAAAACCCATTTTGAGGTTCATTGACTCTAATAATTGACTTCATTAGCTACAAAATAGTGCATTCTTTAATTAAACAAGAAAACATTTATAAGATTTATTAATTAATTTTGTTCGCATTTACAAATTTTACATTTTTATACCGTTGTCATAAGTTGATTATATATTTAAATACAATCGATAGTACATTTAAAATTAGTTTAAATCTTAGTTCATTGTCAGATTTTTCCAAAACTCAATATTTTTATTTATTTAAAAAAAAAATGTTTTCATTATTTTTTTTTAAGTACCGAGTCCGAGTATGACTATCTATCTCTTATAGTTAAAAAAATATCTAATTATTCCAGGACTTTTTTTTTATTCATTATATATTGTTATCCTAAATTACGCCAATGGGTAAAATGAGAGGAAATTCAGATATCGGTAAAAGTGATTACAAATAATAAATTAGCTAATAGGTTACAGAGTTTAAAGTGTATTAACATATTTATAAGTATATGCCTATAAATAGGTGAGAAACGTGTGCGTGGGCGTCCTTAGCGTGAGAATGATTGTATGTTATTTACAAATAAAAAATACGAAGCAGGAAGTGATTTCCGTTCTCACGTCTTCATTGTGACGTAAAATTGTTATTAAAGAACAGCTGACGCGACGGAAATAATCAGTTGACGTTCTAATCACTTGCCTTAAAAAACATCCTACTAATCATTTAGCATATTGCTCACATCACAACTGATAACCAGTCGTATCTACTAAATGTTGATACTTTAGAGTCATCATCAGCTTATTGTAATAAATATCGTAATAAAACAAAACACACACACACGCGCGCACACACACACACACACACACACACACACACACACACACACACACACACACTAACTAAACACACACACACACACACACACACACACACACACACACACACACACACACACACACTAACTAAACACACACACACACACGCGTACCTACTAATCTTGGTCAAAATTTGGGAGAAACTAATATGAAACGAAAACTGAAAAAAATGATTTGTTCAAATAAGTTAGAAACGATTTTGATCAAATTTCGATAAAATACTGCCTCTATGGCCGAAATAAATTGTTGGATTTCATCTTCCCAATATGCCAGTTCCAGAGTTCTCGGTAAACATTTTAAATGATCCTTGGCTGTCATCCTACAAGTTTTCTAAGCGGTGGCGATACCATTTTGGTGAAATATGAAGACTTATGTTTCAAATCAACGACAAAAACTATACTAAAGTAATTAATTGGAAAATATTAAAATGAATACTAACTGAGAATAAATACAGTGATGAGATGTTAGTGAATTTCTAATTTATACTCATATAAACGTCGACATCTGTCGCTAAGAACTGTTTACTGATTCATCTATAGAAATTACTTGGCATTGATTTGGCTTATTGTATTAATATGTAACAATCCCAATTACTGCTGTTATGTGAGGAACATAGAAATATTTTTTCTTATGCTTCCGTCCATATATTTGGAAATGTGTGCAACATAAAAAACAAGCTTCACAATTATGAAAAATAATAATAATAATAATAATAAACTGTCCAAAAACACTGCACTAACAATCTCACACGCCCATCCACGAAATCAAACATAATATTTGACGTTGTCCCTCGAAAATGTCTTCTTCTTATATTGAGGGGGGAAATATATATTACAGATTTTGCCAGAATATTTCTTATAGGAGATACATTTGTATTGAAGGATTTCTCCGTATCAACTTCTTGTAAAATGTAAACAAAAAGACATTTATATATTTAAAAGAACCTAAGATTACTTTCCTTGTGCCACACAATCTTCTTAAGCATAAAACATATTTGATTGAAATAAGGTTTTTAATATGGACGGTCAAGGGTTGTTTTAGTTTTTCGCCATTTATTTCTAAATCGTTATTTTATTTTACTTGCTATTTGCCACAATTAGTTTGGCAGATTAATATTTACAATTCACAAAAATGTGAATAAAATCGGTATATTTGATATTGAAAATTAGATATTTGTAACAGGTTCATGAACCATTTTTTGGTTGTTTTTTTACTGAAACTAACGAACTTGCATTTGTGAGGAGATGGGCCTTTTAACTATGGGATCCTCAGAAATTATATTCTACCAAAATTTGATTTCAATCGTTATAGTTAATTATTTTAATGTTTGTCTTAACGCAACTACCCTAAATTTTGAATTGTAAAAAAATGGCCTCGTGATATATAGTCAAAGTATGCCTAATTAACAAAATTTATAAAAATCGGTCCACTCGTTCGTGCTGCAGACTATACGACAGCAGTATATATTCACGGAACCCTCATATTGATATTTTAAATCATCATGTAACTTACCATATACTACGTTATGTTAGAAAGTAAAATTATCGAAGTAAACATCGGCTTCATTCTCGGCGAAGCCTTCATTCTAACTTCATACTTCCCGCACATCAGTTGTTGGTAAAGTCAAGGCAGGAATTTATACGATAGTTCAGAGACAAACATGTCTCGTGGAGTAAAGTCAATGCCATAGTTGTAAGTTGTTTTACAGTCTGCTGTTACTTTCCCACAGAAACGTAGTTTAGAGAAAGTTATGTGATAGTGAAAAAAAAAATATATACACCCTATTTTGCAAAATCAATGTATCCGATGTAAGGTGCCTTACTTAGGCGAAATAGTATATTTCATCACTAGGACCAAAAGTGAAGCATTTCGATATAAGCTCAAGTTTAACAGCTTATAAACCAATGAGGCCCAATGAGCCAGAAAATGAGCCAGAAATTGGTCCAGCTCAATGAGGCCGGAAAATGAGCGAGGATCGAAAAGCTAAAATGTTATAACCTATTTACCTTCAAAAGTTTGGACAAGTAACACAAGTTTGCAGCTATTACAGCTGTTTAGTTTGTTAGTGATAGTTATTTATAAAATTGATGGTAACAGCTGCTTTATCTATTATTTACAATCGAGAGTATCTGTTGTTTTTATAGATGCTTTAATTAATTCGTATAAACGAAGTAACAGCTGATGACCTCGACCTCAGCTGATGTTTTTAGGTCCTATGACTAAAAATAACAACATTAGCATGTCAATGAAGCTGTTTTTGAAGCAGTATGACGAAAAAGTGTTTTTACAAAACCTTCTCCTTGCCTTTCGTCTGTCCGTCATTTCGTCTAGACAGGAGGGGAATAGATTTTGGTCATGTGGGGGATAATTTCGGTTTGGGCTGGGTCGACACAACTTTCAATATTCTATCTTGAAAAATGGAAGTATCTGTCACAAGACAGAAACTCAAAATCCCGATTTTTTAAACCTCGAACCTTTAAATCAATTCACTCGTAGGCGTTTTTATATATTAATCATAGTAACTTAAACCCATTTTATTGTAGGCACATTTTAATTCTATAACACTGTCCTATAAACTATTTAAAAAAAAACATTAAACGTCGGTCTATATTGATATTTACTATTCAATTATTCGAGTTAATGAATTTGACCATATTTGCAAAACCATATACAAAATAATTATTATTACTCTGATCAACTGGATATGCTTATGTACAACTCTGATGTCATTTATCAACGTAATTATTTTAAATTTTTCTTTAATCACTTATACACGACACGTGTTTCGGACATTTATCGCCATCGTTACGTGTTAAAACACATTAAACGTTTAACAAAAAACACAAAACACGCAGATTCCACGCAGTGACACGATTTGGTACCACGATATTCCGCTAGGGTTACGTAATGCACTGTGTTATCAGCTGGTCATTTGTGTGTGTGGGGGGAGGGTAGTATCTGATTAATTAGTTCGAAGGTGGGGTTGCATCAAATTGGATTTTTGTCGTGTAATAATTTACCTGACTGCTTCAACTCGTTTTTATAAATGTACTATTCCTCTATGCTGTTCATAAAGTTACCCTTTTTGCACTTATGCAATATTTGCATATATCCATCCTTATTGGAATATGAATGATCGTAGAACGTACAACACGTTCGGATATTATGGAGAAAATATCTGTTTTTTAGTGAAAACTCGTCCGAGAGGAATTTTCATTTGGTTAAATGGAAGAGGTTGCGTTATCTTAAAGAGTTCGTGCTAGTGTGATGAATTTGCTTTTCACTCTTATTATTCCTTAAGGAACCACAAGAATAAAAAGTAGAACGACTTTGCGATCCATGATTACAATGCCTATAAATCGCTAGCAAGGCATTTGAGAAAGGTATTTCTGGCAAACTTCCTTTTAATTTTAGACATATTTATTAATTAATAAATTTAGAAAAATTTGCAATTTATAATTTTAAAAATTATAATAATTTCTACAATTCAATGTTTCTGTTCTATTATATTGATTGAACTATTCCTTATTTTGGAATACTAGTGATTTTTTCCTGTTCTTAATTACTAGGATTCATTAGGTAACATTGATATTTTAGAAGTTGCGCTTCCAACAAATGATAATAACATGTTTATAAATAAATTCCAGCTTATTACGTCAGTTCATCTCTACATATCGATAAAATAAGAAAATGGTAATACTGCAGATGGCCGCATGGATAGTTTTCGTTCTAGGATTTCGAACCCGATTCATTCCAGCTCATATAGACGCAGGACTTCCACTTTGAAATATCACAGAACAATTCACAGGAACATATTACATTTATAAGTTACAGCAGTTAATATTCCGCGCCTGTGCAGTACAACAAGATTCCTATCTTTGTCTCGACTGGTTTGTTTTGTTTTCTTTCTGTCATACTTGGGTCACTGACTTTGAGGTTAGTTTCATTGCCAACCAGCGCGTAACCTACTTGTTGTACTCTACTGTTACTGTTTTGCTATGTGGTTGCTATTTACAACGTTTAGAGACCACAGCGAAACAACGCAATTAGACACGCTGAGAGATATATAATCGAGATTTTTAAAATACAACCGAGTAGAGAAATACTGAACTGTCAAAAGATTATTTCTATACTTCAACTTATAGTAAGGAATCGACGATTGCATTACTATCCAGTTTAAAAACATTGGTTTGCACTATTGGGTCCAAGTATAGAACCTACATACACTTCGTGCACTGAAACTGCGTATAGCCGAGACTGCGTATGACCGACACTGCGTATAGCCGACACTGCGTACGACCGACACTGCGTATAGCCGACACTGCGTACGACCGACACTGCGTACGACCGACACAGCCGACACTGCGTACGACCAAGAAACAAATAGGACCGCTCTTTGTTTGAACTTTACAGATATTATTTTGTCTGTTCGTTTCTTTAGGGAAAAATGATCCTAAGACAGAAAAAAGTTGTTTATTTTTCAATTTGTGGATGGTTTTCTAATTAAAATTATATGGGTTTATATGAGTCCAAATGACGTTGCTAAAAATAAAATAATTTGGGAGTTACTTAAAGTTGACGTACGTTTACGGAGGCCATGTGGTGGTCCTCACTCAGTAAGTCCAATTGTTTTTAGTCACTTTAAAAATATCAAATCAAGTTATAGCACTGCCATATTTGGACGAGGTTCCAGACAATTACTCGAGTCCTTTTACTCGAAATTGCCATTATTATATTATAAGTAAAAAAATTTAACATCTCTACTTTAAAAATACTAAATTGTTTTAGAGAAATTGTACTTACGAAATATCCACTTGCTTATGAAAGGAAACTCATACTTTTTTAGATGCCACGTAACCGTTCAGAGGTGTTCAGTTCGAAATTTCGGACTACATAGCACATACTTTTAGTTACTGTAAATAGACTGTGGTGCAAAACGAAGCTAAAAATATTGGAACCTTCTTGGACAAAAACCTACGTACAACCGACAACAGTAATGAGAATGAGATTATTGGAGGTAACACGGTTAGTACATGCCTACCCCCTCTTATATTGTCGGGCAGTGTTTACTCAAATCTTTGGTTGGATTCATGCGATCGAAAATAGTAAATTATATACGGTTCTTCCAAATAAGTACTATTTAATACATTTATTTTTCTAAATACTTAATATGTAATCTCTTATTCACTGGGTTACTCATTGATATAACATAAGTCACAAAACGGTAAGTCGTAACATAGACTGTACAAATCCTAGTTCTAGACTGAACATGTTTTCCCAGAACCCTTTGATATTGTATGTATGTATGATTTAAGACTCTAATTTGTTCTTTACGGTAAACAATAACATTTTTGGGCAAGTTTATCGTAATATATTTTATGTTTTGACTGTAATTTATAAATATATATTATATATTGATTAAATTTTTTTTACTTTTACGCTTATACTTTTTTTATACCAACTAGTATTAAAATTAAATAATATTTTAAGTGAAAAATATTCGACATAGATTGGGAATTGAACCCAGGACCTTTGTCTCGGTTCAGGAGCAGAGCCAAAGGTCCTGGGATCATTTCCCTGTCTAGGTCGTATATTTTTCACTTGAAATATTATTTATATATTATAGTTAAACATATGTGTAAGTTTTAATTTTTAGGGAATATTTTGAATTATATTTCCCGAAAGATAGAAAATAAAACAAAAACCTACATATTGTGTTTAATATTTATGGTTGTTGATACTTATATGTCATTTATACAGGTTGTATCTGAAAGTACGCACAAAGGGTGAGAGGATGAGATGAGTTCAGATTTGGTATACGCAATGTTTTATATAACATCACTCGTACTTAATTTTGTATATTTTCAAAATATACAAACTTAGTCCATTACCATAAAATTATGTTTAATTTTTTTATCCATAATTTTATTATTATTTGAATTACCAGAAATTTATTTTGTCCCTTGTAAGTTTATTTGTAAAGTTAATAATTTTCAAGATATTAGACACTACATGTTTTGATTGGCGTCATATAAAAAATGTACAAAATAAAGATTTGGTTTTCAGTATAAACAGTAAAAGGTAATAAAAAAACGCGCATAACTTCATCAATTCCCATAATTATACATTATTATTATTATTTGTAGTATTAAAAAAAACATATAGAGATGGAAATGCAGTGATTTTGGAAATAGAGTGTTTATCGGAACTATTTTTTATTTTATATATACACTCTGAGGAATATATGGCTTCTAGTGAAGCCCGCATAGTGACATTATTCTGCAGCATGTGTTTAATATTTGGTCAGGTTTAGCCGACTAAGGTTATTTCTCCTTGGATGGTTCTTTGTAATGTAAGTCTGGGTCGGCCGACATGTCTGGAACTTTGTGGGTTCCAGCTCAACGCTTTCTTGGCCATGTTATTCATGTTTCTGTAGAGAATTTGTCCTATTCATTTCCATTTTCAGTGTTTTTTAATTCGGCTATTGTCGCCTTTTGATTTGCTGGCCGCTAAAGATTCTTAACATGCTTTAACCCGTAGATTCCCAAAATAATTCACAGCCATCAGTTGATAAATATTCTGAAGCTTTCGACGAGTTTAAGAGCTGGTGTTGTTATCCAGATTTCACATATGTATAAGAGAAAGTAATCTAGTTGGAAAATAAGGAGTTTCGTGAGTTCAGAATAGTTACGGAATCTTCACATCTTATTCAACATGCCGAAATCTTGTCTGACCATTTTTTAAAACCTCTATACACAATCTGATTCAGAGCCACCAGCTGCAGTTATTGTACTATCCAAGTAAATGAATTCGGCGACTTCACTAATCTTTGGGACAATTATTCGGAGTCCTGCGTGATAAGCCTCCTTCCCTAGTTTCTTCAGTTAAAGCCATGAGCTACAAGACAAATACTCTCTGCGTTGTAGAGGTCTTCCAGTCTTGTAAAAGGTCTTATTATATCACTCACTGTTCGGTTTCTTTTCATATACAGCCCATCGATGTCAACTTGTACGCTCAATCCAAAACCAGTACGTTCGATAACCAGTAATTTTTAAATTAACTATCTAAAAGAACCAACATATAACAATACATTTTTAATATTTATACGTTTTTTAGTTTTTGAATAAATAATAAACATATAGGCGAGAACTACATTTTTTAGTAGTTATTTATGTAATCAATTTCCCATTTTTGTGATCATCGGTTTCTGTAATCGATATTTTATTGCTTGTTTATTTAAATGTTTTAATAGTTTTTTATCACCTAAAAGTAGATTATACTCATTTTCGTGCGCTGTAATTCATTTTCACAGTGTTTAATTCTGGATCACAATTGGTTGTATTAACGGTTGTGTTAATTAATCTGTGAATAATTGGCCGCCATTTTATGCTTGCACGGGTGATTAAACGTGGTGTGAATATTTAATTGTGTTAGTTACCGTGGGTTTTCTATAAATATAAAAATAGGCTTTAATTTTTGTAAATTATTAAAACTAAATAATTAATTTTATCTGAGTTTATCTTTAGTTTGGTGTTTTAATTATCGACTTTAGTATTCATATCCGATTTAAATATTCTTTTAAAATTTTTATAATTTTCGTACCCTCCTACCTTTATATTAAATATACAAGTTTATTGATTTTGTTGCAAGTGTTTTGATTGTTTTGTTGCTACAAATAAGGTTTCAATTTTTGAAATTAAATAGATAAATATATTTATTACTATACTTAATGATAGTAATAATAGTATATTTAAATATTCAAATATAATTTTACATTCTTTCTTTTTTTTAATTAAAATTTTTCACTTGTAGTTTGTATTTTTAAATTATAAAGACCTATTTTGGTGTCAGCGCTTTCAGTAAAGCCATTTCGAAGGCAAGCACACAAACTGTGTTCCTTAGTTTTGCTATGCTTATCGCATCTTGGAGACATCTAAGTAATTGAAACTTTAGGTAACTGATAACCTTTATAAAGAAAAGAAATACAATTTATAAACTAACACTGTTTAAACCAAGAGATGAGAAACTAAAAACATTTTATAAATCTCATTCAAATAGGCTCAATTATTATCTAAATCGTACGATTGAAATGTTTTACGTAACTAAAATTGATACTGCTCTAAAGATGTTAAAGCTTAGTGAACTATATTAAATCTTAATTGGGGAAAAAAGTACCAAGTTAAAAAGAAATACATTAATTAAAAGTGAACAATGTAAATGACCCAAAAGAAATAGCTTCTGAATTTAATATTTTTTTATTAAAAACGCCGATGACCTGACAAAAAAATATATAAGGAGACTATAAAGTTATCGCTTGGTGAAAATTATTATCTCAACTATTAGAGGAGAAATACTGTCAAAAGTATAAAAAATCGGAGGTCCAGCTTACGATTCGATAATTCATTGACACTTTAAACCCCCCCCACACCTATATACACTAACTAACCCTAAGGTTGGAGAAAATCCCTCCTCAATTTTTAGAAACAAAACCGTAGGATACAGGAGACGTAGGCCTACTGGGGAAGAAACTGAACTGTACCAGGAAGCCATCACGAAAGCTGAGGAATTTGCTACCTAATGTCAAGTGATGCCTGGACGACCAGCACCATTTACAACGAAACTGGGCTGGAATGCTTTTCACTCTAATTGATCATCCGATAAGGAACTAACTATACGAACGGAACTTCACGCTGCGGCCTTCCATACCATCCAAACTTTACATCTTGATGTGTAGCTATGCATATATAAAAATGAAGCTAAAATCTGTTTATAAGAAACACGGGTGCTCATTCCTGACAAAACGTAGAGGGTGTTGGCATAGCCGTGGTAGGGCTAAGTAGCAATTTTGATATTAAAAGCTACAAGGAATTCTATCTACACAAGAGTTGGTTATTTCCTTGTCGACTCTGATTTCGCCATGAATACCATTTGCTGTAATGCACCAACATACTGTAACCTGATTCTCGCACACCGTAAACGACTATCACGACTTGGCAAGTTAGGCTGGACCGCCATGGTAGAATCGATTCCAACTCATAGCGCTGACCCTCTAGTAAAAGAAGGAGTAACCCTCTTCCAACCTGTAGCTGAAGTTTCTCTTATAACGATCTCAAACGATCAACGATTGATAAATAATTAATTAATGTCTAATATAAAATATAAAAATAATAATAATCGATAAAAATGTTAGTATGAAAAATAATTGTAGGAATCAGTAAATTGAGACAAAACACATGTTAACAAGCAAACTATACTGACCGTAGCAGCTGCAAAGTTAAGTTGGAAAGATAACGGTACTAATTGAAGAACGTGACAGAGACAAGGGAAGAAAACATTCTGTTTTCTTTGAGGGAAGAAAGTTCGCCGACATACATAAAAAAAAGGCACCAACATAACGAAGTTTTGATACTCAAAGCAGCTGCATGTCATAAACAGGGAACCAAGAAAAAATGAGAAAGTAAATACCTAACGGTATCTCCGAGGGGCGAAGTCAACGTACGTAAAAAAGTAATGATTTTAGAAAGTTTGGATGTCCAATCAGAAGAGACCTGAGTTTCAAAAAATTAGAAATTGACCAATCGGCGAGGGAGACGCGGAACTTGGAAATCGGGAGAGGTTAAATTCAACGGGAATGAGAGGCAGTCTAAAACTGGGGGCTAGAGCGTGTAGGTCTTAGCTACAGCTGGGAATCGGAGTAAGGAGGTTTTTAAGAGTCTTAAACTAAGAACCTGAGGGTTTAATTCAAAGTCGTCGAATAACTTAAAGGCAGAGTTGCCACAAATTTTAGTTTTTTGTAGTTTTTTAATAATAATAATTAAAGTCAAGGAGTATTAAAGTTGTAAAAGAAGAGGAGAGAATCATCGCGTCGAAATTAATAGTTAAATTGAGAACGAGTTAGGAGACCAACCAGCATTTAGCGGACATATTACCAGGAATTCACCATTCGTCAAGGGACTAGGATTTGCAGCATCCGACCTCAGGATAAGGATCCAGGTGTTTTTAGTGCGACGTTAGTGATTGTGTTTTGTGTAAAAGTGCCAAAAAGAGGACGAGGCGTAACTGTTGATAAGTACAAAATTTATAACTATTAATCATTTAGAATCTAGTATTTCACTTTGATGAGTCATAAAAGTTCCCATGCCCGAGATTAAGAGTAAAGTTTTATAAAATTTAAATTAAAAGAAAGTAATTGAGCTAGCCGGCAAAATAAAAGTAATTTGAAAATAATATAATTAAATTAAAGAAAATTGTTTGTAATAGATTTGCTATAAATTAATAAGAACATTAAGATCAATTCTGTTGAGACATTCGTAGAGTTTTTTTATATAAATTGAATAATATTAAGATTTTAAAATTGTCAATAATTAAATATTGTGTATTAGCATAAATTAGTTATAAAGAATGAAAGTGTGAATGAATGAGTAGTCTTAAGATTGATATGGATAATTAATTGATGTGATTCTTGTTATATAACCCATTATATGAGAATAAAGCCAGAAGATAATAAGAAAGTAGAAATTGTTTTGTGGAATTAATTTAATTCAACCATTCTAGTTTTGCTAAGATTTTGATAGAAATCAATTAAAATTAATTGCCAGAAATAGATTAGCGCAAATTAGTTGTGGCTAATAAAGAACAAGTTTAAAAGTAAATTCATAAATGTTTCATAATAAATAATTAAATTCAAAATAAATTAATTTAAAAGTAAATAAATATTTTATAAAGTATAATGTGTTGCCTTGGACTGTTTAATATATAATATAGTTAATTACCTTAGAGGTTGTCCTCAGTCCGTATATTGGTTTTAGCTACAGCGCTGTTTCGCCGAACACTGTCGGCTTCATCAGGCCCGCACTAACACATAGACACGTAACACAAAACACTAACACATATAAAATCGGAGTATGACTCGTCGTACATAAATAATAAAATTGTTTGTGATATGTGTTAGTGTTTTGTGTTACGTGTCTATGTGTTAGTGCGGGCCTGATGAAGCCGACAGTGTTCGGCGAAACAGCGCTGTAGCTAAAACCAATATACGGACTGAGGACAACCTCTAAGGTAATTAACTATATTGTAAATAAATAATAAACATTTAACAAACTTCTTTTTGTTATACTCTATCATTAAGAAATTGAGATAAACACGATCGACAAGATTCTACCGTCGGCAGGAATCTGGGAAATGTGGGAAAAGATGATACTCAATGTTCCCTTTCCAAATGACAAACAAATAGCAGAGGGTCTAGTGTAATTCGTGTTCCTAGCAGGCCATAACTACTTACAGGTTTACCCCCAGGGATTTATCACATACTCAGACTACCACTCTAAAATAACGGAAGACAAGGCACCAACCATCTATAATGCGCGAACCTCGCAGATTCAGATCACACGTCACAGAATTCTCTTGTCAACGTCTACTGGGAAGCACGGCATCGGATGACGTCAAGATGGCGTTGGCTAAAGTATATTAAGTGTGTAGTTATATAAAATATGAATTTTCGAATTTAAATTTTTAGTTAGTACGATTATTTATCACCATATTTTATGATTTCTGGATCTTTTAATAAAAAATAACAAATCAGTTTCATTATAAAAAAAAGTTCAAGCCATGCACAAATATTATCGAAGAATGAGTAACTTAATCAAAGGTTGTAAAAATCTATGTTGGTTTCATGTTTTAAAATCGGGCATCCGACTTTAGAAAGTCTTTAATTGGCCTTGTAAAATTTGGAAATTGGTTTTAGTAATTTCTCACGCGTTCACTAGGTCAAGTTTGTGTAGCATTTGCTCAAGCGACTGGACTATTCCGCAACAATAGATTGAGGTAGACATAGAAAGAATTTCCGCGCTACTAGTCAATCAGTAAACATCTGTTTCAAATGTACAATTATTACGCGGTATCTCATTAATAACAGGCACTTTGCTGTGTATGTTTTTAGAACGTCGCAATGTCGGGCGTGCTGTGGAATTAATGGAGGGAACGAGAATTGTTTGTGGCTTAGGTGTAAAAATTAACTTTTGAACTTATAGTATATTGAGAATATAATACATTGTAATACACCAAAAAGTTATTTGATGTATACAAAAAAATAAACACGAATGCAGTTTACGATTTTCAAGAACAGAATCCATTATATACCGGGTGAATAAAAAGTCAAGACGCCCCCCTCTAATATTTTTCTAAGTAAATATACAGAGATATCCTTTTGGTGGTGGTGCAATCTTAGCAGGAAGTTTCATTTTATGATTTTGAAAATTTTGTGTGTCCCCCAAAAATGGGGGATTTTAGGGGCAACTCAAAAATTTTAAATGTAAACCCCCCTTCAAGTGACACTTCATTTTGAAGTGTTTACAAAAACTTAAAGAATGGTGAAAACCAGAGTTCGCTATCTCTTCTCTATCAAAAATGGTAGCCCGTCAAAAGTTATTGAAGTCTACACAAAATATCATCCTTATAAAATTCAGCTTGTCCATGAGTTGAATGAAGATGATCCAGACCGTCGTCTTCAATTGAATAAACAATGGATGAGCTAAAATTAGAGCTTCTATTTCCTCACAAAATTGAAGACGACGGTCTGGATCATCTTCATTCAACTCATGGACAAGCTGAATTTTATAAGGATGAAATTTTGTGTAGACTTCAATAACTTTTGACGGGCTACCATTTTTGATAGAGAAGAAATAGCGAACTCTGGTTTTCACCATTCTTTAAGTTTTTGTAAATACTTCAAAATGAGGTGTCTCTTGAAGGGGGTTTACATTTAAAAAAATTGAGTTGCCCCCAAAATCCCCCATTTTTGGGGGACACACAAAATTTTCACAATCATAAAATTAAACTTCCTGCTAAGATTGCACGACCACCAAAAGGATATCTCTGTATATTTACTTAGAAAAATATTAGAGGGGGGGGTCTTGACTTTTTATTCACCCGGTATAGCGTTATAAGCAGTAAGCAGATGATTAAGCATTTAGTTTTCAACATTAGTAAGTACAGTGCACACTGAATCTCTTTCAAGAAACTAGTTTGTGAAATACAGTACATTGGATTTACAGATAGGATCCTATACGTGGGTGGAATACGTATTAGCGTCTACTTATGTTTGAGGTTAGTTCTGTATATTTATGTCGTAGGATATTGGTAAAACCTATCTTATTACATGCCACCATTTTTATAAGAAATTTTCAATATAAAATTAAGTAGTATTTTTTGTAATACAGCAGCTTTGAACTTTCTCTAGTATTTGAGGTCATTTAAAAGGTTTTGCATAAGTCATAAGGACATCATCTCCAAATGGAAATAAACCTGCGAGTGATATACCGGGTGCATGATATAACCTGCGAAATTCTATCTCACCTAACTTTTTACAACAATTCCTTTTTTTAAAGAGTATAAGTACACAGAATATGAGAAATTAGTTACCTTTTAATTGTTTTGGTATATTTTTAAATATACAATAATGAGCTATAACAAGAGTTAGTGAAAAGTTAGTCAAGTGAAAACGTTTTATTTAATTAAACTTTTTTAAGGAAACTTCTAGAAGTTTAAAAAAAAAACTTTTTTAGAAGTTTATACGACTTCTAGTTTGTGTTAAAATAAAAAAACAAAAAAACAATAAATGCAGTAAAGGATTCCAATGGATTTCTTATGAGATATTTTTGTTCCACATATAACATAATACGATACCTAGATGATTCAATTGCTACGGAAGCTACCACTTAATTTATAAATTGCGATTTCTGAATCGTATTCAACAACCTCTAAAAATTTAATATAAAAATAAAAATACAAAATCGATATTTTTCCCATTTTCCCCCATTTACTGGATTTAACATTTTGAATTTCGACATCAGATTCGTATTCAGCGACCTCCAAAACATGAGTAATCAACCTTTCATTAATACATTATTAATACTTTTGACAATATAATTTATTTTCTACATATTGGTGGTTTCAATCATTTTGAAGTGAAATCTCGCCTTGAGAAGTTGTTGTAAATGAAGATGTTTTAAGTGTCAAAATCACCCAATAACTAAAATTTTCATTCTGCGTGTTATTAGTCATAATTATTAATTATTTTATCCTCTATTGTATCCTATCTGGTATTAAGTATAGGCGTGTGACAAAGTTAGTGGAAGGTTTAATGAGTTCATTAAAATCAGTTACCAGTACATGGCGCCTCAGTCGTTAGATGTTGTTTACACGTATTCAGGTCACTAAATGTCACTCAAGTCTGGAGGGTGCGAATGCCAATGAGTAATGCAACTGACGATAGAAGCCGAGTTATAGTTAATTCGTGTCCAACAACCGTGACTGAAATAAAAGATGCATTGAGACATCATCTACGCGGAAGATTCAAAGTACCTGACAATTATTAATAATGGTATGATCGTAAAAGATAAATATGATTCTACTTTCTTACTCGAACATATATAGATAAAAGTATTAACCGTGCCTTTGCAGGTGCGACAGGTTGGGAGCTCATACCTCTTTAGTACTTTAGAGTCACTTAAACATACGTAGTGACAACGTACATCAGATGATTAAAGGGCGCTTTAGTGACGCAACCTTACACCAGTCTTACATTTTTAGAAAGAGTAGTAAAGGCCTCCCCTACCATTCCCCACGCATTAGTTGTGCCAACCACTTCATGTCTAATATTTCCAAATGTACAAGTGTACATGAAAGACAGAATCAACCGTTTCTCTTAACACACCTAAGCTACATTGCAAAACACAGGGTCATAGCTTATGCTACATCTGCTCTGTTGTACTTGATACAGTTTCTAAATATAAACTATGACATTGCCTATCGAATTTTTAAAAAATAAATAAATTTCACAATAAGTAGAACTTTTTTTGAATTTGAATTTAGATTATAAGTCATCATATTTCACCAACATTTAATCGAAATCGGTGTAGTAGATTTCGAAAAATTTGACTTTTAACGACGGTTAAAAACTTCTTCTTTTTTTTTTTTTTTTTTTTTCAATTTTATTGATAAACCACGAATCGGAATTGTTTTGAAAAATAGTAATAAACACGTTTTTTTGTGCTCCTTAAAAGACCATTTGTGGTTGATTTCATCAATATTATTACGTCCAATTTGTGTACAAACACGCTGAGGTTTATCAATTACGAGAGTTCTTACATGCAGAGGTGGGTGACCTAGCTTTTTCCCCCATATATTTCAAGATTTCTGTTTGTATTGGCTACGTTCCTGTACACAATTAATTGTTGACGTTTAGTAGTTTGGGATGTAAATATTAAGCTATAAATAGGTTAAGAAACGTTTCGCTTGCCAAATTTAGCTTAATTAAACAAAAATTACGGCTACTGGAGCAGAACAATACCTCCCTTCAGGGGGGACTATAGGTAGAACTGCTTTAGTTGTGCGACTGACACAAACCTATTATTGTTTTTTAAGGTTTTTTAACCTGGCCAAAAATTGTACCGTTTCTAAAACGACGAGACTACCTACATCCACATCACTATAAACTATAGGTAAATCTTTTGATAATGTATACGACTCTTAATGATTAATGTTTGTGATATTTTGTGAATGTTTTATTATTTCGATTTAAATTTAAGAAAGATGATGTTATCCGGTGATATTTCCGAGCTAAGCATATGTTTTTGATATGACGTATATTTCGAGGCTGGAATTGGGAGTTGTTCTCAGCACTGACTTCAATAACAGAGCTAAAAGTAATTTTACTGTTGAGGAAAGACTCCAGCAACTGAAGGAAAAATCGTTTGAGCGAGAGTTCTTAGTAAATGGAAGTACATGATGAGCACTAGGGACGAGCAACGGTTTCAAAATGTCAGGAGTTACGTGTGGCTAACAAAAATTAGAGTAAAGTATCATTTTTAAAGACCTTTAGGAGCAGTATTAATGGAACAAAATGTTAACAAATAGGAAATCAATGCAAGGCCGACAACTAACAATAGGTGGTACTTGGGAACAGTGATAAAAAGTCTCGTTTGAGGGAAAAAAAACAGTTTAATTTTGAGACTAAATTATTTTATTTGTGATTTGAATACATTAAAAACTGGACTTTTTGAAACAAGGCATTATTTAAATTCATTTTCTGACGGAACTAAGTAGACTATCTACTGTTTTTTTAAAACATAATAAAAGCTATTATGTTGGCAATATTTATAGTTGGCAATAAAAACTATTAATATGATTTTGTTTAACACCTAACTTTTTGAATTAATTAATTTATCCGCTTTCTTAAGGTACTGCGTTCAAAACAAAATGTAGGCTTACAAATATACCAATAATATGGATGTCTATTGTTAGTTACTGTGCAGAAACATGGATTTTGACAAAATATATTAATTTAATTGTAATCACTTGTGGTACACTTTTAGAAATTGGAAGGACCCTTCAACCACCCTTCATCGTCAGTAGGGTTTGTGATAACCGAGGATGATAACTAATTGTAGGTTTTCTTGTTTTCCTAATTGTGCAAACTTTTAAAGGCAAATAGGTTATAACATTTTAGTTTTTGTGAAATTGTTTTCTCATATTGTTTGCAGTATAACGAAAAATATTGTTCACCACTAGGATCAAAGGAAGCTTTTCGATCCTCGCTCATTTTCAGTTTAACTTGAGCTTTTATCGAAAAGCTTCACTTTCCTAGTGATGAAATATACTTTTTTCAATTGCCTAAAATATTTCCTCGTATTGGAAAAATGTAATTTTAATTTAGGTCTAATTTTTCCAACATGGTCATGAAATCCAATAAAATGTATAACTTTGTTGTAGGCCTATTCGATTTTTAGAATACGTGAGGTAAAGTAATAGGTATTAAAAACAAAACGTGTGGGGGCGTAAGTAGGATTTCATAACAAAATTAGTTATCAAAATGTATACAAATGAAAATTAATATCCTGTAGATATACTAGAAACATAATCTACAAGGGAAGATTGTTTAATGTCTGTACGGATTCAAACGTTTACACGCTTTTTTCGATTTCAGCTTCATAATAAAGCATTGAAAATAGATTGCATTAATACAAGTAAAAAATAAAACCTGATAAAATTTATCATCAGAGATTAAACATTTTTCAAAAATTATTTTCGCTCAATATTTAACAAATTCCGTATAACTTATGAACCGATTGTAATACTCGTACTAATGAAGTTTTCTAGTTAGAATAAGCTTAAGCAATGCGCGTGTTGAAGTAGAATTAATAATGATAAATTTACCTTTAGTAAATCACGTCTTGAAGCTTAAGTAGTCTCTTTGGCCGTTACAGTTCACTGCAGGAAGAAATAAACCGCATCGATAAGGCAAAGTAGCAGAATTTGTAATAAATAATAACTGGCACAAACGTGTAATGGTTGTGAAGAAGGAAACGGGCTATAAATATAGTCATAATAACAGCAATAATGATAATGTTTTAGGCGGACACTTTAAATAATGAAAGAACCATTTTACACAAACGCTTGTTTTTTTATACCAGTTGCCTCAAAAGTCCCGGACACTTCTCTAAAAATGTTGAATGAGTGGAAATGTAGTTTAGGAAAACATTATAAGACTATAAAAGCTACTTTATGGCATATAGACATTTATCAATGTGTGGGGGGGATTAATTAATCCCTATGGTACCATCATTTTAAAGGAAATAACGAGATATTTATTATGTCTGCTTATAACAATGTGAAATTAACTCTAAATAAGTTATTACTTACTAATCGCGTTTACATTACGTTTTCTGCTTTCTATATTAAAAAAAAAAAAAAAAAATTAGCCATAAACTCTTTAACAAATTATTTCACGAATTATAACAGGATTTGCAGGCAAAGGCGACTTTGTTTTCTAATTTTAGTGTCTTTCATTAAATCAAATTCCTTTCAAACTCAATTAAAATAATAAAGCTCTATTTTAAATATCTGTCCATGTAAAATAATGAACTCAAGTTTCTACATGTTTTCTGTTCTCATTATTTCCTTTAAAACGGTATACAGGATTAATCAGACCACCCGTGCACAATGTATAGCGACTTAACCAAATGAGCTACAGCCTTCGATTTACTCCTCCTTTATTTTAACCCTAGAGAATTCAGTAAAAATGTTTTCAAATCTCAAAAATGCCCCAAAATTGTTTTTTTGGGGGTGGGGGTCGTTTATGGAAAATTTTCAAATGTAAAGGTAGGTCGAATGATATCTCACTTTAAAGATATCACTGATCATTTTGGAAAAAAAAAGTTTAAATTTATCTTACTGCGTATGTACAGAGTGTTCCAAAAAGTAGTGTTTTACAGTTAGTTTTATTGTTACCACAAAACATAGCCTACATAAACCAAATTGTTATCCTAGATTCATGAGAAGATGACCCTTTCCAAAAATTTGCTCATGTTTCCCTTAGTTAAAATTTTTCAAACAAAAAAATTTTGGGGCATTTTGAGATTGAAAACATTTTTACTGAATTCTCTAGGGTCAAAATAAGGGGGGTTTAAGTTAAAACGAAGGAGAGAGAGAGAGAGAGAGAGAGAGAGAGAGAGAGAGAGAGAGAGAGAGAGAGAGAGAGAGAGAGAGAGAGAGAGAGAGAGAGAGAGAGAGAGAGAGAGAGAGAGAGAGAGAGAGAGAGAGAGAGAGAGAGAGAGAGAGAGAGAGAGAGAGAGAGAGAGAGAGAGAGAGAGAGAGAGGAGAGAGAGAGAGAGAGAGAGAGAGAGAGAGGTTGGACTTTATGAACAACCGTTGTAATAAATGTGACACAAATATTCTCATTCCGACATGGGTAGAAACACATAGGCTCGAATACACTTGGATTAAAAAATACTGTAAATAATGTAAATTGTCATTTTAATGTAGAGTTTATAATGAAGGGAATCGAGGCTTGTTTACTTTTTTTTTACAACTACACTAAGGAATGGTAATTTTCACTAAAATTTAATTGAATCTGATTTTGAGAAATTTGTTATTTAACGACAGGGATATAGTTTTTTTTAAGTGAATCATTTTTTTTTTTGTAAATACCAAAATGTGGGGGGGGGATAGCGAAAAATACATTTTGTTATAGTTCTTAATATTTTTTAAATCCGTTTTACGAAGATTGTACTTTTATCCAAAATATTATTTAACAAAATTGGTCCAATGGTTTACGAGAAATATGTAGTCAGGAATAAACGGACTGTCCCTATGAGAGTGATATCACAGTACTCGTAGATATGATACAAGGGGTGTATAGGGACTTTGTCTCTAGAGACTGTAACATTAGTACATTACTTACTTGTCATTATTTGTAATTTTTAAATTGCTTTTTTATAGATCCTGTTTATATTCGATGCCTAAAAGTTAAAAAATTAATAATGAATTTACTGATAATATCAAATAAAGTTTAAGTTAACGTTGTTATTGTTGCTGCACGGATAGGTACATGTGACGTCACAGTGGTGGTTTGTTACTACGCATCCCTCACTTGATACCTATCTTGTGTTCTATATATTTTTTTATACCAATAGCAGATATGGAATAACAGAGTAAACTACTCTTGAATGTCAATAACATTTAAATAAACCGTGTAACACACAAACACACTCATATACAGTGTGTTAATAAAGTCCTTCCCCACAACTTAACTTTTTAATGAACTTAAATAAAGCGAAGCCCTTTTGGCACTGTTAACTATGTCACCTGAATTTTCTGGTAGTTTGGAATTTTGCCCCTCTCCCTAAGATAAGGAATTTTGGGAGCGACTCAATATTTTTTAAATGGGAACCCTTTAATTAGACATGTTACAAGATGCGGGTTTCCATTTGAAAATTTTTAGTACCCCCAAGTTTCCTCATTTGAGGGAGAAGGGTGAAATTCCAAACTGTCATAAATGAAATTTCAGACCTAGTTAACAGTTCCTTAAGGGTTTGGGTCTATTTATATTAATACAAAAGTTTAGTTGGGGGGGGGGGGACTTCATTAACACACTGTATAGAGACCCAATATATAACAAACCGAAATGAGTCATTCGTTATTTCCCAAATTGAGTCAGGAATTCACGGTCAAAAAGTGGTTTTATAGGATGGCATTCCTAAAATAACATTACGTGAACATATGGTAAATTTAGGACACACGTTGATTTGTCTTAAATTTCTAAGTACAGATTTTGAGATATTCAATCAATTTGTAGGAAACTAATTAATATTTTACGTTTTGGCATAATGTGACGTAATTCCAGTTTTTTGAGTTTTCCAAAAAGAGAAACAAACTTCTGGAGATATGTCCACATACAAAAATGATCAAAATGGGATCACGCATTCTGTTTACAACGCACCGTATAAATAGACAAACATCTCATGGTACAAATATTTGACGTCTAAGCTTTCCAATATGGTCATTCAAATGTCCAATATTGAAAGTCAACTTTCCCATATTGCGGTTCAATAGTCCCATACGGTGACAGATTAATATAGCAACTCAGCTTTCCAATATAGTAGTCTCGACTGTACAATAAGACAATTCAATTTTATAAACGGCGACTAAATAATATATAACAGTAACAGGTAGTACTGTAAATTCCTTATTTACTCTAACAAAATGAAGTAACCACTATTATCAACAAACTCTTATAAAGAACAAGAGAAAAGAAAGAATAAAAAAATAAAGAATCTGATATTGGCTACGTTTATTGGCTTCTTAACGTTTATTTTCAACTTATGAAAATGAAAACTAATTTTTGAAGTTTCAAAAAATATTTATTTTATTAAAAAAGTTAATAACGACAAAGATGAGACAAAGTTTGTTTAGAAGAATGTTTCCGCCCAAGTTTTAAAAGTTGAAAATATTTTCAATGGGTAAAACTGTTTTAAATAAACAATGACGGTGGAAACTCAATCAGAAGAAAAAAGGTGACTATATTAAAAACGTCTCTGAGTAGAAAAGGGTGTTAGCTTTGAAACGTGACGTGAATTGAAAATAACTGTGTTGAAAAGATGCTAAGAAAATAGATTACAGTACTTGCAAAGTTTTCTCAAGAAGTTGAACTTTGTGTAATACCTCGGTGGAAAGGAGGGTAGGTTTCATTTTAACGCCTCTTGGATGTTTTACTTGTAATAACCCTAGGAGACGATTATACCAAGGAAAGATTGTACAACATGTAGCATGCAATAAGCAACATCGTGCAAACATATTGTTGTATGAATCCTACCACATGTTATATTCCCATTACAACTGTCTCTTAGACTCTTAGATAGTGGTGAGGATTTGAAAAGGTTTCTGTGATTGGAAACTTCTGTACAATATCTTTCTATTTAACGAACTTGTTCAACGATACGAAACCCATCCTAGGTACGCAACCAATTTTGGCAAAATCATAAAACAATTACGATACACAGAATGGAAAAAAATATTGATTAAATCATTGAACAATTCATTAATTATAAAATCGGGTGATAATATTATCAAGGTATGTTAAGCCTAATTGTTAAATTTAAAGCATTCTAAACCACCATAATTTTGAAATCGTTTGTTACGATTTTTCCGATTAATCAAATTTGTCATAGATCATTTTGAAAATAATCTGTAGACATTACAGCATAAAAATTACAAAAGTTAGAGTACCAAAAGTTTTATTAAAACAAACAAAACGTGATATGTGTGTTAGAATTTTATCACTTTTCATACTTCCGGGTTTGTAAGTATTACAGCCTATTGGAATAGTTTATTTTCCTTATCGACAGTCATTAAAAAAGTTTATCGAATAAACACGGCCACATTAATTAAAAAATAAATAAAACTATAAAATCAATAAATAAAGAAAAACTCAACTGTGATGAAATCTCGAGGGAAATCCGAGTTGTTTTTATTCGAATATCGTCGTTTCATCCAACATTGTTGTTAAAGCTGAATTAAATTACTTGCCTTAGTTTTATTTTTGAAGCCAATGATTATCATCAGAGTTAGTTTACTTTACACGTAATTTGTGTTTTACTTACAGAGGCGAATTACATTCGGCAGTTTATAATTGAATAACGCAAATTCTACTAATACGCTAACATGATAACGTAAACACGCACACCTGTAGGATACATGAAAATTAATCAAGTAATTTTTTTTTTTTACATAGTGTACGATTTATTTTACAGTTTTCAAAGAATTGTACTATTTCGCAGTTTTTGAGAGTCTTATAAGAGTGGGTTCCTATTCCTACAACATGGCTACTAGAACACGTGCAACGTTAGTTACTTTTTCATAATATTTGACTTATTTTATCATTTACTTAAATGAAATTGTACTATTAAAGGAGTTATATATTGGTTCTCATTACATATTATTTGTTATATTTTTATTAAAATAGATTGAATTTTATTTTAATAAATGAAAGTTTGACTATGGAAATAGAAGACGAAGCTTTAAAAGCGATGGATGAGTTAGTACTATTTAAATAATGAGAAAAAAAAATGCGGGAAGATCGGAAAAGTTTGAAGATTGGTGCACCAAAATGGGTCCTAGAGACATTACTAACGTAAAGGTACTTATTGTGCCTACTTCAACAACTTATCTAAACACCATAAACCATCGTCTTTGGTCTTGTTATTCGATGATATGATCAATGATATACATAAACAAAAATATTGAATTTAAATTAAACTTTGGTAAAAAAAATCAGAAGGTTTACAAACCAAAAAAGTCTAAAACTTTTGCAAGGCCCGATTTCTCTAAATTCCTATTAGATTCGTCAATTAATTGTTGATCTTACTAAATTGTTGCAGGTTTGAAATGTTTTTTTATTTAGATTTACAGATTGAAATTATTAGGTGCTCCAAAGGTTCCACAATAAATACTCAAAATACTCAAAATTCATAGATACGGTTTAGATACTTTTGGAACACTCTGTAGAGATTAGGTCGAATAGTGTACGTAATATATGTGTAAAAACTCTTTACGTGACTCGGGTAATTAGGCAATTCAGCCATCGCCTCGTTGCTAAAACCTTCCTGTGGTGCTGTAAAGAAGTCAATTGCAAAACTTGTTTCGTACACTATTTTACCAACGCCCTAACCTAACCTAACCTATTACTTACATTTCCCGTATAAGAACACATGTATCTAAATAAAGAGATTGGTGTTAACAAATTATTAAAACGTTTAATTTTTCTCCAATTTCGTCGAAACTCAAAATATTTATGTATTTTCGTGCAAATTTGATACTGGATTATATGTATAAGGTTTCATATAGAAACATGTTTATAAAAGGTGAAATTTTTAGTTTGTAGATTACCCAAAAAATGAATTTGTTATTAATAACTGAATATAATTAAATTTAATAATTATTTCAAGTGAAAATTATACGACCTAGACTAGGAATCGAACACAGGACCTTAGGATTTACGCGATGATACTCTACCAACTGAGCTATCTCAGCACAGGACGTACACCTCTTACTTGAATTAATTTTTGCTGCAATTTTAGAGTTAATCAATAATACTAGTTTGGTAAAATAATGTATAAGCGTTAAAATCAATAAATCAATATAATTACTTAACATTTTAACAGTAAACCTATCGAACTTGTCATATTGTCAAAGTACTGTACTAAGTTTAAAGCAATTGAATGCAAATATATATACACTCGTATATAAAAAAAATGGAATGATCTGTATATATATATATAAATATATATATATATATAAAAATGTTAAAAATGGTTTTATATTATAGCTATTGCAATAATTCTAGAACAGTAGCCTAAGAAGAACCATATAAAGAACATAGAAAATTTCATTACAGTAGTGTTGGATTTCTAAGGCAGTATATCTAAAATTTAGCAATTTAACATGAATATTTTCCTGAATCATTTTTGGAGACAACATCGATCATGGTATCAATCATTACAAATTTCCAATCTTTACAAAATGAGCTATTAAAGGCTATTGTAAGACAAGCAGATAAAAGAAATTTATGGAAGATTACTTCAAACGGGCTCCATTTTGAAATTTGAAGACATGAATTGTTTTAGTAAATAATATATTAAAAGAAAATTGAACCCAAATTATGTACTAGATTTTAAATTATTTTCTTATAATCGTGAAATTTTAAGTGTGATCTCAAGAACTAAAATTTGAAAGCGACGGGTGGCACCTAAAAAATTTCACTTAAAAAAAAAGTTCAAGATGAAATACATGCTCATTATTTTTATTGATATTCGAGGTACTGTGCATAAGGAATCTTGCTTCATAGTCAATCAAATTTATATTCACGAATTCACCTTAATTCAGCACATTCTGTGAACGAGTATTTTTAACAAAATAGGCCTCCTTCTCCACTGATCTTAGTCTATATGAGTATTTCCTGTTTCAAAAACCAACTTAGGTGTAGTCATTTTGAAAACGTGGTTAAGATTGAAAAGATTTGTTATGGATTAGGTGAAGATTTTGAGAATTGAAAACTTCCAGCGTTGTTTCAATCAATGCGAACAAAGTTAATGTGTGACCTTCTAAGGAAACTATTTTCAACGAGAGAGAAAATCATTTTGTAATTAAGCTGAATATAAGTAGTTTTTTACAATTATTAGCCTCATTATTTTTTAGACATAAAACGTAGTTCTGAAACTAAAAGTTTAAGGTTTTTTAATTGATAGTTTCTACGGTCATCTTCAAACTGTGAAATCTGTGAGCGTAAGATAAACAAACTGTACTTGAAAAATGAAATATTTTATTTTACTTTTCCGATAACGCAATTTGTATTCACGTCCATTGAACCTTAAAATAAAATTGAATAGAATACTTGCGCTGAAAAGCAATCGGTGAAGGGCTGTTAATTCTGTAGTCAATGCGTGCAAACCCTTCAACCCTTTCCGGTCCACATTTTATTATTGAAACACTATAAAATTAAAGTGAATTCAACGTACAGGGAACATCTGGGAGAGGAAATGGTCTGTTAAACGTAGGTTTTCTACGTACACAGATGTGAGTTTTGTAACTTTTATAGTTACGGAAATACGACTAGGGCTGTGACAATGTGAAAAGTCAGATTTTAAAATAGACTCATTTAAAAGACGCGGTTAAGCCAAAGAGATAAGAGATTCAAATAATAATTTAAATTTAGTAACGTCATTTATAAAAGAAAAATGGATTTTCAAGACAACAGTATGAATTATTATGTTTAATTTTAATGTAATTTAGTTTGTTTGTTATAAAATGTAAATTATTTGTATTTTACGGCAGTGCGGTAAAATGTGTGAACAGTAACCGGAAAGAACGCTTTCGGAAGTAAGAATTTGCCTCATGGCAACAGCAGTCTAAGTCCAGCGTTAGGAGTGACAGGTTGTGTTCTAAAAAGGTTGAAGTCCAGAGCTTGGAGGGAAAAGATGTGTTTTGTAGAGTTGAGGAAAGAAAGGACATAGTGCGATGTAATAACTTGATATATAGTAAAATAGAAAATGTAAAGAATTTAATCGTTGGTCGATTAAGAGTGAGAGTGTGTTAAAACTCTGTTTGAACAGTTAAATTAATTAGACGTGTTCACGCGAATAGACAATAAACAATTAGCGTGTGTCATAGTAATGCGGTCGGAAAATGAACAGTTACAAATTGTAGAATGGACTAATGTATAAGCAGATTTTCTTTTTATAAACATTCGTGAGGTGCAAATACAACTTCGCCACGGACACAACGACGGCATTTTTAGGACGCTGCAGGAACATCATTGAATTATGTACAATGACTATGGTCTGGTAACTAGTGTTAAATAACACATTATATTTACTCTGTTATTGTATAGAAATTTACAATGTTTAATATCTTAACTTTTATTATATAAATTTGATATATAAAGGATAGCAATTTCTTTTTATGTAAAGAAGAAATAAATGTCTGATGACATATTTAACCTTATTAAAGGAATTTCAATTTGTTTTTATTCATAAAATCAATTTTAGTTGCAACTTAGAGTCAATTTTAAATTCAAAGAATAAAAGATCAGTTCTCCCTCTGAGAATATAAAAAGTAATTTAACTAAGATGATAGCTATAGTTGTTTTCATGATATATGTCTCTATAACAAATGCTAATGTATAAAAACTTACTTGTCTTTAATAAATGTTTTCTTTGTAACATTTCAGCCAAAGTGTTCTCATTTAAAACCAAAATCCACTGTAAGTACACTGTAAAAAGAACTTGCGACCCCAGAGATTTTTTTCTTTCTTTCAAATAATTAAATTCATTCTTTTTTCAAAATTGGTATGCTAAAGCAAACCTGGCGCCCTATAGTCGAGCAAATTAACAAATTAATAACATTAAATATAACTACACAGCCATTAATGAATTATTACAAATGTCGCCGCAACTGTGGGCCTTTTTAGTCGAAAGTACAGTGATTTTGGTAATGAGAACTCTTAAAATCAAGGTAAGGACTCTCTTTATAATAATAAGAAAGATTCTTTTTTAAAAAAATTTTTTTTTGTGTTAAATATAATAAGATAAAAATGGAGTCAGAAATTGTAAATGTTAATAATAGTGAGGAACAGGTAGGGTTAGGAAATCAAAATTCTTTAAATAATATAGAGCCATTGGAATTTATGGGGGATATTTTTGATAATTTACAGAAGGAGTCGCAAAGTAATGAGCAAACAGATGAAC
Source organism: Aphrophora alni (assembly GCA_963513935.1). Lineage (NCBI taxonomy): Eukaryota > Metazoa > Arthropoda > Insecta > Hemiptera > Aphrophoridae > Aphrophora > Aphrophora alni. Next base: position 105,099,016 of record OY740768.1, on the reverse strand, counting down.
AATTTGCACAAAATTTTTTAGATCAAGAAATAAGTAGTAATAGTAATAGTAGACGTTCAAGTGTGAACGCGAATAGTAGTTCAGGTTCGGATTTTAATGGGTTTGATAGTGATAGGATTCTAAATAGTAAACAGCGATGTGAAAATATGAATAAAAAATTAGTAGAAACACCAGGGGTAGAAATTGTAGAAGAAAATTCAGATAGGGAATTAAGAGCTGAAGAGGTTAGAATAATGGAACAGGTTAGTGTAATTGAGCAGGTTAGGATAATGGAACCAAATAGGTTAGATGAGAGTAAAAAATCTCAAAATGAGGCGTTAATGATAGAAATGCTAATTGAAATGAAAAAAGATAACTTAGAATTTAGGAAAGACAATGATAAAAAATTTGAATGTATAAGTAATGACATTAAACAAAATAGCTTAGAAACAAATAATAAAATTGAACAGAATAATCTAGAATTTAGACGAGATAATGATAAGAAGTTTGAATGTATAAATAATAGGTTTGATCAAAACAATTTGGAATTAAAAGAAATAAGTAATAAATTTGATCAGAATAAGCTAGAAATTAATGAAAAACTAGAGAATTTTAATATTAGACTTGAACAAAATAATGTTAAACTGGATAAAATAGATAATGACTTGAAACTGAGTAAATTAGAGCTAAGACAAGATAATTTAAACTTAAAAGAAGCAATGTGTAAAAAATTTGAAGAAATTAGGGTTGAAATAAAATCAGATTATGTAAAATTAGAACAGAATCTTAAAATGGAAAGTAATGTAATGGAAACTAATAATAAAGTAGAAATTGAAGTAAGCTATTGTGAGAAAAAAGTAGAATTTGAATGGATAAATAATGTAGAAGGTGTTTTGATAGAAAATGTTAATAATTTGGATAACAATTTAGATCAAGCAGTAGCTGAAGTAGAAATTAACAGTTTTAATGAAACAAAAGAGATGTCAGATGATTTAATAATAATTGAAGACAATTGTGTGAATGATTGTGTTCAAGAAATTTCTAAAATAATGAATAATGGGTTAGGTAACAAGGTAAATCTAGAGATAACAAGTAATGTTGAAGTGAATAAGTTTGGTGGGGTTGGAATAGGTATAATTAATTCAAAAAACAAAGTAAAGGTAAATAATCTAATAATAAAGGAATCAGCTGTTTATCTTAAAAAACGAGTTTACCATAAGACTGTAGATTTTGAAAAATACACGATGTTAGAATTTAGAAATGTTTTTAGAATACAAGAACAGATAATTAAAAGTTTTTGGGAAAAGAGTAGCTTTGAATACAAGTTTAAAAAAGAAATATTAAAAGAAGGCTTTGTGATGATGTATAAGAATGGTGGGGTTAGAATTCCTAAACTAACGGATGTTGAAATTAGGTCAGTAGATTCTGAGTTGTTTGAGAGAAAGGGGGGTGATGGTATGCCTGAGAGGGAGAAAGAGAAAGGTATTTTGTCAACACTCCGAGACAATAACAAAGGGAGATCTTTTGTTAGGAAAGGGTTTGTTGTGATGACTAGGCAAGACAAACTGTCCATGTGGACAGAGGTATTTAACGCTAGAGATATTTACAAAAATCAAATCATGTATTTTAAAATCTTTCACCAATTTGGGAACCATCGTAAAAAATATATAATTTATAATTGAGTTGTAATCAATTGAAATTTGGAATGAATAAATAAATGTAAGGACACTTTATAAACACACGGACTTGATTTTTAAAATAATTAATAAAAAGTAGTTAAGATTTTGTTAATAAGTAAGTTTAAGTTTGAAAATAAATAATTAAGAGTTATGAATACTAATAATTTGTGTGTACTGATAAATTTTGTAAGCTAAGACAGAAATATAGAAAATAATTATATGCCAAGCTAGTATGATTAAGAAGAAATAATATTTAGAAACGTTTAGGTATTTGCTAAGTGAAAGATGCAAGATTGTTGGTAAATAACCGAGTGTTGTTTACTCTAAGATAAATATTGATTTTACGTGACATAGATAAGATAGTTAGTTCGAAGCGAGGATTCAGAGTAACGTTGAAGAAATAATATTCAATATTAAGTAGGTGGATTCAATAAAATATTCAATAATGACGAGAGAAATAGAATCTAGTTGGAGCTAAAAGGTTCACTTCTTATCAGTAGACAGATATATTGCTTCATACAGCTAGGGGAGATTGTTTATTCCTTAGTCAGGTATAAATTCCTATGCATGACATTGAGACGAAATATAGGGTGTTACCAAAATGCTGTCTAGGAAAATAAAAAACCTTTGACGTATAATTCTAATTTAACTTGCGTTTTCAAATAAAATTTACTTAAATAAAGGATAATTGGCTTTAAATAAAGTAAACAAGAACAAAAGTAGATTACTTAAATAACTTTAATAGTATTGAAGGTAAAATTTCTAAGTAAAGAACTTAGAATAAATTTTAAAAAATAAAATTTTCTTTTTGAATTTGAATAATAACATCTAGAAAGGATTACATAAACAGAAAATCGACGATGCTAGTAATAAACTTGGTAAAAAATAAACATTATTTCAACTTCGGATGAAACGATTTTAATGAAATTTTTCATGAATTTTAAAATTTTCTTCGTGTAGATGCATTTAAGGAGTACATGAACATTTTGGGAGGAGGTAGGAGTTTATGTAGTAAAAGAAATTGTTTTATTTGTAAAAATGAGGCAATTTCGGGACTGCACGAAAAGCGTGTTGTGGGTTTAGAGTGTGTAGTGGGCGGTATTTCGAATCGAGTAGGGATATCGCATTTCAACCACTGCATATTTTAGGGTCATAACATGTTGGTTTCGTGTAAGAGTCCAGAGTGTAACCTGAAGGGTACATGTAAAATATTAGACCATCAGAAGGATAGGTAGGAGAGGTTAGGAGGTAAAATGCATAAAAAAGTGTGACATTATTACATGAAAAAACTTCATGTAATAAATTTAGACAGATGTTGACTGAAAATAAATTGTAGGATATATATATAGAAGTGATCGATCTGTATATACAAGATTAAACCGGACGGACGTGACAGGAAGGAGAGTTTTTATGAAATGAAGCGAAAAGTTTTATAAAATTGTAAAAATGTTGATTAGCTGATTAGAGTAGGTAATTAGATGTTAAATTGTAAAACGATAAGTTGTATGTTTTGATGTTTTAAATTTTAAGGATTATTAGATAATATGAGATAAAAAATTGTTAGTTTTAAGTGATTTATGATTTGAGAATGTGAAGAATAGTTGTTTAAAGTTTGAGAATTTATGTGAGTTTTGCCAAGACAGATAATAATTAAGTTTTTTAAGTTTTTGATGTTAAATAATGAGTAAAGGAGATTAAGTTTTTGTTTTTTAAAGGAAGGAGTAATAAATAATATAATATGAAGAGATTTTGATGAAATTTATAAAGGAAATGAATAATCAACGATTTTTAATAAATAATGTTTGAATTTAAAACAATAGATGATTGTGAGAAGTTATTTGATGAAGGTGTCTAAAGATTTTGATGAAATAAGGTGTTAGCTGGGAAAGCAATGATAATTTTTTTTATTTTTTGAAGTTTTTGTATACAAGTAATAGATGACTAAGGAGATTTTAATAGGAAGTATTTTAAATGAGAGATTTTTTGAGTTTTTTTTATAAGAAGATGATGACTTTACCGAATTGTTGAGTAAAGTGGTATTTAAAATGAAGTTGTTCTGTTAATAAGCTTTTATAAAAAGAGTAGTTAGGTTGCATTAATGGTAAATTTTAGTTTTTAAGAGGTTTTTTGAATACTACGATGAAATAAAGGAAATATGCGACGATTTTAATGAAATAAAGGAAATATGCGACGATTTTAATGAAACAAGAGGAGATTTAAGGAAGTCTACGAAATACGGCGATTATTATGATTTTTGAAGGAAGCTACGTTGAAATAAGGAGATTATTTATGAAATAATATATGGGTAAATAATAAGGAGTTTTTTTTTTATTTATGAAGAATTTTGTTTGGGGATTAATGCAACTTAGATTATTAAAATATGAAAGATAAGATGGAAATAATTTTAAGATAGGATACTGAAAGACAATACAATTGTAAAGAGGTAATTTTGAAATAAATAGATGAGCTTTGTAAGTAAATTTATATTTTTTTGTAATAATGATGTTATATTTTGAATTTTAGTTGAAGAAAAGAGTTTTTTGTAATTGTAAAATCAGTAGCTAACATGTTATCCCAGCGAGACAAAGAGTAATTAAGAATTTGATAAAGAATAAATAATTATTGGATTTAAACTAAAATAAATAATAATATAAGATGATAATTGAAAAGTTTTAAGGTGAATTGAAGCAATGTTGAGTAATAAATAAATAATTTTCGTAAAAATGTTAATTAATAATGAGAAGTTTTAAAATTTTAATTGCGTTTAGTTGGAAAATGATTCAGATGGATAGTGAAAGATGGGTGTAGACTTTTATAAAAGATGTAGAAATTTCGTCTTGGCAGAAAAATAAAGTGTGGGAAAGGAAATGCTAGATGGCAGGAAAATATACAGACGGCTGTCTGGGAGATAAGCTTTGAGTGACGGGATCCTGTCAACAAAAAATGTTGATGGAAAGTTTCAGCCAACAAGGTTGGAAAGGAAACTGATGATGGGTTTTATTGTATAAATAGAGATAAGGCTTAGCACTAATTGATTCGTATATTATTTTTTTTTACAAATGAGTTATTATAACGCTAACAAATTAAAATAATGAAATAGGATTTTAGCAAATAGATTTTTATTTTTATAAGAAAAAGAGAATCTTTCTTAAATTAAGTATACTAGGGATACTTATTTTCTTTCATGAGGTCCTTAGCTTCTGAAATGAAATGTCTTGAACATCCATTAATATTTTTTTTCGATTTGAAATATATATATATAAAAGCTTTGTATTCCAATACCTGTATTGAAATACAAACCTTGTGGGGTTTTGTGACAATGTGAAAAGTCAGATTTTAAAATAGACTCATTTAAAAGACGCGGTTAAGCCAAAGAGATAAGAGATTCAAATAATAATTTAAATTTAGTAACGTCATTTATAAAAGAAAAATGGATTTTCAAGACAACAGTATGAATTATTATGTTTAATTTTAATGTAATTTAGTTTGTTTGTTATAAAATGTAAATTATTTGTATTTTACGGCAGTGCGGTAAAATGTGTGAACAGTAACCGGAAAGAACGCTTTCGGAAGTAAGAATTTGCCTCATGGCAACAGCAGTCTAAGTCCAGCGTTAGGAGTGACAGGTTGTGTTCTAAAAAGGTTGAAGTCCAGAGCTTGGAGGGAAAAGATGTGTTTTGTAGAGTTGAGGAAAGAAAGGACATAGTGCGATGTAATAACTTGATATATAGTAAAATAGAAAATGTAAAGAATTTAATCGTTGGTCGATTAAGAGTGAGAGTGTGTTAAAACTCTGTTTGAACAGTTAAATTAATTAGACGTGTTCACGCGAATAGACAATAAACAATTAGCGTGTGTCATAGTAATGCGGTCGGAAAATGAACAGTTACAAATTGTAGAATGGACTAATGTATAAGCAGATTTTCTTTTTATAAACATTCGTGAGGTGCAAATACAACTTCGCCACGGACACAACGACGGCATTTTTAGGACGCTGCAGGAACATCATTGAATTATGTACAATGACTATGGTCTGGTAACTAGTGTTAAATAACACATTATATTTACTCTGTTATTGTATAGAAATTTACAATGTTTAATATCTTAACTTTTATTATATAAATTTGATATATAAAGGATAGCAATTTCTTTTTATGTAAAGAAGAAATAAATGTCTGATGACATATTTAACCTTATTAAAGGAATTTCAATTTGTTTTTATTCATAAAATCAATTTTAGTTGCAACTTAGAGTCAATTTTAAATTCAAAGAATAAAAGATCAGTTCTCCCTCTGAGAATATAAAAAGTAATTTAACTAAGATGATAGCTATAGTTGTTTTCATGATATATGTCTCTATAACAAATGCTAATGTATAAAAACTTACTTGTCTTTAATAAATGTTTTCTTTGTAACATTTCAGCCAAAGTGTTCTCATTTAAAACCAAAATCCACTGTAAGTACACTGTAAAAAGAACTTGCGACCCCAGAGATTTTTTTCTTTCTTTCAAATAATTAAATTCATTCTTTTTTCAAAATTGGTATGCTAAAGCAAACCTGGCGCCCTATAGTCGAGCAAATTAACAAATTAATAACATTAAATATAACTACACAGCCATTAATGAATTATTACAGGGCTCATAAAATCTAAAAGGTTGAGTAGGCGTAACAGACGACTTTCAGGTATTTGTACACACAATTTCTATTTCTGTTAGGACAAATTGACATAGCAGATACGAAAACGTGGCAGAATTTCGTTTGTTGTTAAACATCATTTATAAAAGTCTGGAAAGGGCTTAATGTTATAAAACTGAGCGTGGCTAGACAACAGAAACAGATCCAGATGTGTACGGTACAAAAATATTATTTTACAGAAGGTTTAAAATTTCTGTCCGCTATCTTTAATCCAACTTAATTTTATAAACAGCAAGATGGACATGTGATATTAAATTTTCGTTTAAAATTTTTCGGTAAAACGATTTTTTATAGAACTATTCCTGTTTTAGAGAAATCAGCAACCAAAGTCGAGAAAACATAAAATTCAAACACAAAATGAAATTAAGAAATTTGTATTACATTTCACCTTCAGAAAACAACATTAAGCTCAAAGCCCAGACGTTTAAGACGCGTATATCCAAGGTGTTATATTTGTTGTTATTGTTAATAAAATTATACTTTTGTAATTGTTACAATATCTTTATTACATGTACTATCTACAGACAAGGCTGTTGCCTACGACCTGCTTACACCCGTCTTGCCTCCAGACTCTGCAGTGTCGTCAACCTAATCTTATCTCAAATACAATCATAACATCTCTCTTATTATTATTAAAAATTAAATTAACTACACTTTTAAACTTCTTTGTCTTTACATTACAAAACAATTTAATTACTTAAATAAAATTAATTCCTTGTATATCAAACTTAATCAATAACAAAATATTCATAACTTAATCTTTTTTCATTTATTACTTATTATCTAACTTTTTATTCCTGAGGATATCTTTTAGTAGTATTAACCACTCTGCCATATTTAGTTGTATATTTGTGTGGGTCTGTTACAGAAGTGTCTTCTGTACTAGTTGACAGTATGGGCAATTGTTTACTTAGACTATTTTGATTATTTAATTCATTGTAATTATCAGAATGATTATTAATGCCATGTTCTGTATTTATTGTATTGTCTGGTGAAATATGAATAGTATTACGTCTGTATGAATTTCCATTTTGATCTTGGATCGTAAAGGATCTGGTTTGTTCACATTTATTTACAATTCTACCTGGACACCACAATGATTTGGGATTTCTTTTAAACCATACATTATTGCCACTAGAAAAGTTTTCCTTCATATCCTTAGCTCTAACATCATGATGTTGTTTCATGATACTTTTGTTTTTTATCATTTTTTGTCTATCTTTCTTAAAATTAATTTTAGGTTTCAGATGGTTTATGTGTCTAGGTATAGTGGTTCTTAAAGACCTTGACATTAATAATTGAGCAGGCGAACTTAAATTTTGTCTTGGAGTGTTTCTAAATTCTAAAAGCGCAAGATAGGGGTCCTGCTTAGAATCTAAACATTTTCTAAAAATATTTTTGATGACTTTAACAGCCGACTCCGCCATTCCATTAGACTTTGGATGGTGGGGGCTAGAAGTTATATGATTAAAATTCCATTCTTTCATAAATTTTTTAAATTCATCGGACATATAATAAGTTGCATTATCCGAATAGAAATTTAATGGTATGCCATGACGTGAAAAGAATGATTTAAGTTTATCAATTATTGTTGTACTAGTACAATTAGATATGTGGGAAACTTCTATAAAGTATGAAAAGTAATCTACTACCACTATGAAATATTTTTTGTTTAGCTCAAAAATATCACAACCTACATTTTGCCATGGTATTTCAGGTACTTTATGACATATTAATGGTTCATTTGATTTGTTTCTTTTGTATCTAGCACATGTTTGACAACATTTTACAAAATTTTCAATATCATTTGACATGTTGGGCCAAAATAGAATATTTCTTATTCTAGACTTACATCTTGAAATGCCACTGTGTCCTAAATGTATTTTGTTTAACATTGATAATCTTAATGTTTTAGGAACAACAATTGCGTTATTTTTAAATATGATTTTATCTATTATACATAATTGGGATTGCAATTCAAAATAAGGTTGAATCTCAATCTCTACGTCTTTTTTATATTTAGGCCAACCATTTTGAATATATTTTTTTAATTTACACATTACTGCATCTTTCATGGTTTCTTGTTTAATATTTAGTTTGTTGGTCTCAGTAATAGGCATATTGCTAATTAAAAGATTTACCTGAACTTCAATTTCCTCATCAAAAGGATCTATTTCTTTAGAAGCTATATTACATGTTCTGGATAGAGTATCCGCCAAAAATAGGTATTTACCGGGTATATATGTAACTTTTAAATTATAAGGTTGTAATCTTAGTAACATTCTTTGCAGCCTTATTGGAACATCACATAAAGGTTTTTTAAAAATTGGTATCAATGGTTTGTGATCTGTTTCTACTAGTACATTAATACTACCATATACATATTGTTTAAAACGTTCACAACCAAATACAATACTTAACAACTCTTTTTCTATTTGAGAATATCTCGTTTGTACGCTTGTTAGTGCTTTTGAAGCATAAGCCACTACTTTTCCATTTTGTAATAATACTGCACCTAAACCAAATTGAGATGCATCGACTGATAACGTACTCTGTTTATTGGGATCAAAATATGTTAGTACAGGCGCTTCTGTAATATATTTCTTGAGTTTCACATATAAATTCTCCAAAGTTTTATTCCAGACAAAAACATTATCTTTTTTTAATAAATCTCTAAACGGTTTAGTTAATTCTGAATAATTGGGTATGAATTTCGAAACGTAATTTACCATACCTAAAATACGTTCAAGAGCCCTTGCATCTCTTGGTGAAGGCATATCAACAATCGCTTTTATCTTATTTTGATCTATTTCGATACCTTTAGCACTAAATTTATGACCTAAAAATGTTACTTCTTTAGCATTAAAAATACATTTGTCTTTGTTAAATTTAATTCCAGAGTCTTTAGCTCTATCTAACACTAGCTTCACTCTATTATTTAATTCTTCTATAGTATCGGCATGTATTAAAATATCGTCTATATATAAAATTACACCTGGTATTTCATCAAAGGTTTGTAACATAATTTTATAAAAAATTTCACTTGAGCAATTTAGACCAAAAGGCAATCGTTTAAAAATATATCTTCCAAAAGGAGTTTGAAATGCACATAATTTAGCACTTTCTTTTTCTAAAGGTAACATCCAAAAACCTGCACTTGCATCTAACTTAGTAAAATACTTAGCATTTGTAAGCTTTGAAGAGAGTTCTTCAAAAGTTGGAAATTGTATATGAGACCTTTTGATTGCATTGTTCAAATGAAATGGATCTAAGCAAATTCTTAAATCTCCATTTTTCTTTTCTACAATAACAATTTGATTAAGCCATTCTGTTGGTTCATTAATCTCTTTTATAATGTCTAATTTAACTAATCTTTTTAGTTCTGCTTTTAATTTATCATATAATAAAACTGGCATTTTACGAGATGGACTTACAACTGGTATTGTGTTGTCTTTTAATTGTAATTTTACTTCAATTGGTATTTTACCGATTCCTTCGTCAAATAATTGCTTATATTTCTCACACTTAAAAATCTCTACAGTTTCAATTTTTTTTATGAGATCTAATTCAATACAAGATTTTAAACCAAGTATATTAGAACAATTAATATTTGCAACATAAAATATTAATTTATGCACTTCTGTTTTACCCTTTACTTGACAATTAACACTACATGTGCCTAATATAGGAACACAATTTTTTGTAAAAGACGTTACTGATGTGTTTGTCTTTTTTATAAATTTATGGTTAATTTTAAGTTCTTTAAATGATTTAATTGATAAAATATTAATTTGTGCCCCTGTATCTAATTTTAGTAGGCATTCTTTTCCATTAATAACTAATTTCTCATACCATTGTTCTACTTCAGAATTTTGATTACTATTTATATTTACTATATCTATAATAAAGTTTAAACTAGGATCACTTATTGATGCTAGACTATTAATTTTTTGAGTATTGTCTAGAGTACTTACTAATTTGCGATTATATCTACACATATTGGCAAAATGATTCGCTTTTCCGCACTTATTACATATTTTTCCAAAAGCAAAACATTCACCAAACTTATGTTTGTAACCACATTTACCGCAAGATGTTTGTATAACACGATTATGTCGTTGAACTTGTACATCTGTTGTTTGCTTCTGTTGAAAAGACGATTTAGGCCTATGTTTACTTTTGACCTGTCCTTGTTTGAAGTTACTATCGCTGCTTGACTTTGATAATAAATAATGCTTCTTAGTTTTGTTGATAGAGTCAATATCGGTTGATGACGTACCCGTTTCAGTTTTAATATCTAGATGGCGTGCTCTTCTATGAGCCATTTCCTTTGTTTTACAAATTTCCAAAGCTGATTTTATATCGATATTTTTTGTCTTTAGTAATATTTCTTTTGCTGATGAATCTGTAATTCCACTAATGAAAATATCTGTTACCAGACTGTCCCTTAAATTTCCAAATTCACATGTAGAACTTAAATTTCTAAGTATAGCCATATATTGTTCAAATGATTCATTATGTAACTGTTTCCGGTTGAAAAAAATATGTCTTTCATACGTCACGTTGTTCAACGGAAGAAAGTATTCATCGAATACTGTTATGACATGTTCAAACACTTTTGCACTTTCCTTTGTTAAATTAAAAGAATTGAAAATTTCAACACCCTGATCACCCATTGAATGTAATAATAACGCAATTTTACGTTTATCTTGTACATTTTCAGTTAAAAAAGCGTCACAATATAGATTAAATTTATGTTTAAACTTTGTCCAATTTTCAGTCAAGTTTCCTTCAAATGACATTTGACTAGGAATATTAGAGTGATAATCCATTGTAAAAAATATGTCTTTTGCTTCAGGAATATCTAATTCTTGTTGTTGTAATTTAGCCATATAACACTAACGATTTATAAATTTAGCTTTGCACTTTTTTAGGCTTACGTGTCTATACTAAAACTTACCGACAATCGGCCAGCTGTTCACATGTCTTATATAATAATGCTTTTTAAAGTAGGCATTTTATAAATTAATAATCACTTCACTTGTTCACCACTGCCACCATGTTATATTTGTTGTTATTGTTAATAAAATTATACTTTTGTAATTGTTACAATATCTTTATTACATGTACTATCTACAGACAAGGCTGTTGCCTACGACCTGCTTACACCCGTCTTGCCTCCAGACTCTGCAGTGTCGTCAACCTAATCTTATCTCAAATACAATCATAACACAAGGCATTACTATTTGATTTTTATTTATTAGGGGAAACTTACGGTTTTCTAATAATTGTATCGACCATGTTAGTAAATGCAGTAAGAAGGGAAGAAAGTGAAAAGTGACTACTTCATTACATAACCTAATCAACTGAGTGTCTCGCCATAATAGGTACATTAAATGTCAAAATAGCGCTCGATTTTAAAATTACAAATACTTGTTAAAATTAAAAGTCATTAAAACATCCTAAAAATTAGATAAAATCAGCAATAGTTCTAGTAGCTGAATTTGAATTTCTATTAAATATAATACACAATTTAGGTTTACCATATCGGCGAATATGATGTGAACTAATTATCAACAAATATCGAAATTTTTCAATGGCCAATTGAATATTTTTCGACCGTTAGTTCTTATCTTTGTCCTATATGAGCCAATAATTTATTTTTTGTTCATTTATAAAAACGAAATTTATACTACCAAGATTGAGGTCTGCATACAAGGGGATAACAAAAATATCAAAAGAATTTTGTGTCCTTTCATGTCAGCATGTTTGGCTTCATGATGAGTTTGTTTGCTTTCCCGCCCCTTCACCATTCTCACCTTAGTTTTAATATAATATGTAGATTGCCAAGTTACAAAGCTCATGCTGATTCTAGGAAAGAGAAACCACCAATTTTCTGTGAAAACGGCTGACAATTTGAAATTTACACTGTTAAAGGAAGAGAATAAATAAAAACGTATTTTATTTCCTAATAAAAAAATTCTGATAAGTGCTCTGTACGAGATATAATATTTTTTTTTATTTGAGATGGGGTGGAGATTAAGAAAGTATACATTTTTATTCCGCAGTGAAATGTCCGAATATTTACAATTTTATATCAAGGTTGCAAAAAAGTCGGAATATAATAAACGGATTAATCAAATTTTGTCAAAATTTTCGTTAAGACTTCTAGAATACATCTGAATGATTTGTATGTTATTATTCTTTATCAACAGTAAAAATCTAACATTATAAACAAATTATTGGTACCTATACAAATAATGGATGGCAATCTTTGCTACTCTGAATAATATGGCTTGTATCGTGTACAAACAATAACTCAAATTTCACATCAAAATATTAAACTTAACCTCTAAAAATTGGTAATAAAACATAAACATAAACGCATGAAGCATCGTAAAACTATGCGATTAAGATAAAAAATATAATAATGGGTTGCTATTTTAGCTTTGTTTTATGTACGTTTAGATAGTAAAACGAACAAGTTTTTAGTATTTAAAAAAAAATTGTGTATTCTAATTATATTTTTCAAAACGAAAAATTTTGCGAATTGATTTTAAAAAGTAATAAAAAGTTCAACTACAATTAGCTACACTTGTGAAAATTTCAATAACCAATGAAAGATAACACAATTTTTGACAAAAAATCACTTTATTTTTGCAACACAAATACAAGACGTTTCAATGACTGTCATCATCTAACTTCTCCTGTCCTTCAATGTCTGATTAATTACTAGAGTTATGTATTATCCTCTGGTATACACTTTACCACTTGAACTTTTAATAGGAAACTTTACCTTCCAACCTATGGCCTACAACGAAGAAATTTGTATTACCGTATTATTAATTTTGTTACTTTATTTTTAAGTTGTCATAAAAAGTGTTTTTTGGAACAAGCACTTGGTTATTTTTATATTATTTTATTATTATTATTATTATGTTAATTTTTAAAATTGCCATAGAAGTCGATTTTTGAAATTTTAAAATGTGTTTTTGTTAACAATTATTTTACAAAAGTTGGAATAATAGCATTTTTCCCTTTAAGCTAATTGTAAAATAATTTTGAAGTATTATTTTCATCACAAACAGGTTTTGACCTCGCAATGTACAAACTTTTAGAAAGATCAAGAAGTGTTTTTAGTTTTGTTGTATCAAATTGTTATTTAATGAACAATAAATTTCATTAAAAATTCTATTATGTTGTTCTTTGTATTCGAAGTGGGGGAAATAATAATAAAAATTAGTATTAAACCAAAAATACTACTTTGGGTTGCATCGGTGGACATTTCAAAGTCGATGTTGGTGTTGTTTCATAAGACAGATCGCAAAATCTATAATGTCTATTTTAGAAATCGAGTAATTGTGCACAAGTTGTGTACAGCAATTAATATTACTTTAATGAAAATGTTGTTAAATGAAATGGAATCAGTAATAAAATTTTACATCTCTCTCAAAGTTAAGTACAAAACGTTGGACGAGAATACATTAAAATAACCCAACATGAATACAAGGCAGTTTACCTTTAAAACAGAGTAACGGGTGCCGAGCTTTTTGTCTCTATTTGAACTGTAGGGTATAATTTGAAGGCAGCTTTTGTTGGAATCTGTGAGAAACTTTAGAAAATAGCCGAAATCAATGCCAATGCACAATCGCTTGTAACTTCACCGACAAAACTTGACGGTCGAATTTTCAATAGAAATACGACAGAATAACGTAGGTAATATTTTACAGATTTAAGGTAGTTTATTTATAACAGCTTCCATTGAGAATTTATAATATTATTTATTTAATGGATGATTTAAATTCATCGACCTTGAAAAATATATATTTAGAGAATATGTATTGTATATAAATAGAGGGAGATAAAATAAATAAATAAATAATAATAATAATAATAATAAATACGTCTCTACAAATGTGTTAAAAAATATTGTTTTTTCAATGTTAGATTACATTGTTATTTTTTATTTTATTTTTTGAATCCTAAAATTTGAAATCCATTTAACACTAGTTGTTCATTATTTTTGTTCAGTTTTGTGAATTTGTATGTACCCCATATACAATTTTATTTCTGGGGTTTAAAAGAATCAGGCTACATAGATGAATATCTGTGGGCTTTAGGAATGCATAAGTAAAATGTGCTTAAAAAAGCACAGTGTACAAAATTGTTATTAAAAAGACCACTAAGTATAACTTAAAGAACTAAAGTATAAAATTTGGAGACTAATTACAGCTGTTAACAGAGTGTAAATAGCCGTTGTGGGACTTGACGCTCTCTAGGGAAATGCCATGAGTCAACAGCAACTGCTAATTAGATTTATAGTCTCCATTATTCTTCTACAGCCACAGCCTACTGGATTACGCTTAAAGTCTTATAATTTGTATACACTCTCTTATTTGTTATTGTATAAAAAGTAGAAAGGCTTTGTGCGTGTAAAAGGAAGACTTTCCAGAATTTGTTGTAAATATCATGATTCTGCCACATTTTATGGTCTTTGGTTAAGAACACAGCATGAATATGATGGAATATAAACATCTAAAACGCTAGACTTGGAACTGTATTTTAGTGTTATTTTTTGAAATGAAATTATTAGACTATATGAGTAAATACATTTTTACGTCTATAGTAGTCCTGTTATATATATAATATGATAATATATAATATGTTAATATATAATATGATGAGATATGTTTCATTGTTACATACGGTATCTTTAGGCTTATATTGATCAATAAATTCTAAACATTATACACATATACATACATATAATTTAAAAAAATTGTTGAATTGTTAAAATTATTGTACATTTGTACGTCTCGTTACTTAAATTATGTATATAAAATCAAATATTTATGGCAACATGTTTATTCGACAGGTTCCACTAGTTGTTAACCGATCAAATAAACATATGACCACAAAAATTAGAATTTATAAACTTAATTTCAGTAATGACGTGTACAAGTGTACAAGAATTTTAACATTAAAACTATGTTTTTTGTTATATGTATGTGTATAATGTTTAGTATTTATTGATGAATATCAGTCTGAAGATGCCGTAAGTAACGGTGAAACATGTTGCATCATATATAAGGATTACTACAGACGTAAAATAAGGTATTTATAACCATTTAATTGTAATAAAGTAATCCGAAAAACAAAAAAAAAAAATATTATTTTTATACGTATGTATTTATATTATTGCCAGATTTATATATTTTCCTTCTTTATAAATTTATAATATATTTTTGTCCTGTTAGTATTTTTAACTTATTTATAAGCAAATATATTTTTATTATTGTCCAAATAAAATTTCTGTGTTATTTATATAGGTGTATATTTATTATTATTTTCGATGAAAATGTTTATTTTACTTACATACGTATATTTATATTTTTATCAAATTTACTACACAATTTGTTTTTATTAGTTTTTAAATTTTATTTTCGTTTTTATTAAATTTATTATTATTTCCGATGAAAATGTTTATTTTACTTACATACGTATATTTATATTTTGTATCAAATTTACTACACAATTTGTTTTTATTGGTGCCGGTTATTAGAATTGAAAGACATTTCCCCCCAAATTTCACTAAATTTATACCTTTTAAAATGTACTTCCATAAAAACCAATAAAAAATGTAAATAGTTTGAACCCGATATTTTTACTTTCTCGCGGTTTTTGTGCGGATGTAAGATGTACGAGGGAGATGTCATACAGCTTAATAGATTCAATTAGAAATTACCTAGTAAGCATCAGCCACAACAGCATGTTATTAGTTATAGTATTTTTGTTTTAATTTAAGGGTTACATAGTAAAGTAGAATTTGGCTTACCAATAAATTTACCCCATTTAATTTCGGTTTGAAATGGCCAACGTTCAAATTAAGCTAAACGAGGTCTTATTTTAACTCGATCACTTGGCATTTCGTCTTTGTGTTTGCTAGTGGGTGTGGATGTTTGTACACAGTTACGCGGCTACCAACCGTGTTGTAATTTAGGAGTAAAGTTCTTTGAATCCAGGTCGATAGATGCATATACGTTAGATTGATTTACTTTTGCGTTTTAAATTAGCGGCCATTTTGATACTAAATGGTTTTAAACGTGGACGAGAGTGCTCTTACTAGGATTATGGTAAGAGCTCGGAGTTATTAAATATAATGGCGTGACCAAGGCATAATAAGCATTAGAAAAAAGACAATTTCAAATGAAAAATGAACTTCTAATTGTTTTACAAAACTTTTCAGTAGAAAGATTTTTGCCCCACAAAAAAGCTGCTTAGAGATATTTTCATTTATATACTCTTTTGAGTTTTAACTTAATACTTATACTTTCACATATTATACTTTCTTGTGATTTCCTCTAAACTTGAAATCCCAATTAATAACAAATCTTACTCAAAATTCAAGGAGAATGCTACCAATAAAGTATTATATTATTTCTTCATGTAAGTGGTGTTTTGTTCAAGTGTACAGTAGATGTGATATTATGTATTGTTGATTTTCGGTCTATGAATATTGTTATACAACTTGACAAATTGTGTTGACATGAGCCATGAACGATTAACATCCAAGGAGCGACGTCTACCCTTCACAGAACACGGACATCATCACAGACCTATTTGCATTATAATACACACATTAACTAACATATTTCACATTCTGAAGAGAGTTTGACGAAGTTATATTTTATTATATGCAACAAAACAATATTTTTTAAAACTCACCACCCTTTCTTTTACGTAATGTCAGCAACACATTTAACACCAACCTGAGAACAGAGAAACAGACTATGAAAACATACGTATGTGACCACGTCCAACAAACTAAACATCAAAATGGACATGTTGGTCCAAAATAAACATTTCTGATGGAGAATAGAATGGACATTGTTATTTTACAACTCGTAATGATATCAACATGTAGGTACAGGTTCAGTAATTCTCACAAATATTTGTTCTGTTAAAATTCTAAAAACATAAATATTTTAATTAGGCTCATTTTATCAGAAAAGCGACGAATTTCTAATACAGAAATCCTAGTTATCCCTATCTCCGTCTTGGAAACCTGATGCTATGAGTCCAGAACTTCTGCCCATAATAATTTGGCATCATTTTTAATTCATCAATACCTATACCTATTACCTGTACCTGTTATGTCAGGCGTTGCACGGATCATAATTTTGTATGATATGAGCCAAACATTTTTGCAAATTATGTAGATTTCGAAAAATCTCCCTTTCAGTGAATCGTTACGTTTCGGAAGGAATATAGGCTTACTCATCAAGTTTCATGTTCCTAGGTCTACAGGTCTGGACTAAGTTGATAAATCATCCAGTAAGTATATCTGTTTATAAAATATGAGATTAAGGCGTATGTTGTTAGGCATTGGTGTGGATAACATATGAAAGCAAAAACTAGATTACATTAGATTAGTTTATTGGGGTTTGAGGACTCAAGATCCTTCTACGTCAACCTAAGCTTATTGTACACCCCCGAGGACCTATACTAGCAAGGCAAGCTGATACCTGTGCCCTCAATTAGCACACCGTCCTATACTAGCATCGAAGTCATCAGCGGTTGTAAGGCCAAATGGCTCTTCTTTTAGGCTCAACCCTCTCGCAGTCCAAGATGATATACCTAGTAGTCTCATCAGACCGTTTACATTACACGCGGGATTACTATTGGTGATCTTGACTGTTGGCAAATGTTTCCTGAAGTGGCGGTGTCCAGTAATTAACGCCTCTATTCAGCCTCAATAACGAGGTGGTTAGTTGTAAGTATGATTTTCTCCAGCCAAAGCGTTGCTGCTTCGTTGAGGCAGGAAAGCATTAAAGTTCTTTTCTCCATGAAGTTCCCAGAAGATGATGGAAAGGTCACATCCTCTAAAGGTTGAAATTTATCCATCAGTGCATCCTCGATGTCCTCACCTATTTTATGTGCGAGTTTGACATTAGGATAGGATTCTAGCACAATAGGAACCAGAGACGTGTTGGTATCAGAGACTTGAGTCTCAACCCTGGCCTTTTTGAGGGTTCCTCGGCAAAAGGTGGAATGGTTAACTAACTAACTTTACTTTTAGTTAAATATTACTTTTATTAAAAACATAATGTACGACAAATTTCTTAAATCAGTCTAATCAGATTTTCTGTAGTTTTCCCCTCCGAACCAGCTTATAATAGCTCGTTTCGTACGGATTGCCATTCTCAATTTACACAAAATTAGAAATTGAACGGTTGCAAAAAACACAAAATGAAATTTGCGTCATAATACTTAGCTTATCAAAAGCATGTCAATGGTTAAAATTCATATAGATATTACTATGTCAGTGTAATAATAAGATTTGATCGTCCACCTTTTTAACGAGGCAAAGAAACTGAAAATCGTATTTCATAGTCGACATCATCATATACCGCATATAATCGTGACAACCGCGTCGAATTGGGTTAAAGCAGCTAAAGTTTTTAGAGCGTACGACAAACCGCTGGAACGTCCTACGGACATCACAGAGTCTATCGGGCAAAGTAGGAAGAAGAGCATTTCGATACTCTATTGGCATAACCTTTAATCAAGTGTATTGCAGCGAGCTATAAACTGTGGACGCGAGCAAGCATAACGAACCACTCTAAGTTACTCAATGTGAATTTGTGTCTGTTCCACGTGTCAAAGAAACTTGAATACTGTACATTTGATCTGATTTTAAATTTTGGTACATTTGTACTAGCGCACATCTGCACAGCTTCTTACCTACCTAGACGGGTATGACGTCACTTGGAATCGATAATTAAAGATACCCTTTCTCAGAAAGTAAGTACATATTAATCATTATAAAGCACACGTATATAACGTACTAAAATACAGCAAAATATATATTATGAGCAAAGTGACAGCTCTAGTATTTTTTATTTGGTTTATGTATTCTTGTTATTCTGTGTCCTTAACAAAGAAAAGCATTAGAATGGAAAGGAAAACAGTATTTTATACCACTGAAGGTCTATTCATTTCAACCTGTAAATTGTAAACACAACGAACCTTTTTTATTTGTGTGATGATTGTTCAATATATGGGTACATAGCTTGGAATCGTCTTCTTATTTCAAGATCAGAATTCTTGTTTCAGATTATTAAATGTAATTGCCATGAACGGCACATTACTTTATTCTCTATTGAAAATGTCATGATTAAAATAACTAAAGGTAGGTTAATATGGTTGTTACTAAACAGACAAAATCATAACAGTTGTGAAAACTGTGAATACCAACAGTTTTAATGACAGTACATAACACATCTTGCTGCAACTGCAAACAGATACAAACTGCGTGGATATAGCTTTAGACTAACGCGTGCCTAGTTGAAATTTTAAGTGAGAGCAAGAGTGGTTGGTAGCTGACTATCAAACTATTTAAAGCTTCAAGCTCAATTCTTAGAATTCTTTAAAGCTGATTTGTTTTGTTACATCTATGCCTCTCCCTTAGTGATTTCTGTACTTTATTTTATACCACATAATAGGCATATACGTACTGATGGGTCCATTTGTCTATGCGCGCGGCTTGCAATGGCGCGGCGTGGGGAGAGGGGAGGGGTTATCGTTCATTTCCAAAAACATGTGGTACCGCGCGGCGCGCCGGACGTAGATTCAATGTAGCTTCGAGAGCATCAAGTCATTAGCAGAGGAAAAATTAAACCTCATTGGTGCAAAAGAATGGGAGAACAAGTGCGAGTATGTAAAAACTATTGAAAATAATTACGCTTCAGCTGAGCTGTGGATCGACGACCTCGTGGAATCAATGATTATATCAGTAGGAAACAGCGACAGCAGTGAGGAGGACGATGACGACGATGATTTGAGCAGCATGAAGAGCTGGATTAAAATGTATGTAGACAATCAATAAATTTAATATTGTAAATCAACTTTTAGTATCACATTTTTAAGATGTTACCTTTGCTAGTACTGATATTTTAAAGGACGTAAAACAATAAAATTTGTTTATAAACATCATGTTTCTATATGCACTACAAATCTTGTAAACTGTAATTATGTCTCACGAAAGGTAGACAAACATAGTTGGGTGAGCGAGCCTTACTTTTACAGAACGGCTAGTAGCGTCAGGGCCGCGCGCACAGACAAATGGTCCCATCAGTATGGTCTGTTCTACTGTACAGTGACACCACTGTACATAATTTGCAGAAATAATTTACTGTATTAATAACTAAAATTCCAGGCGAAAATGTTGTTTTGCTATTCGATTGGTTAACAGCTGTTTCGCAAGTGATACGAAACGAATTTTGAATGTTACCACGCTTATATTGTGAGGACATTATTTACGTATTCAAAACCAGTGAACTCATATATTTGTTTTGGTTTAATGTTAATTCACCAATTAATCGCATAGCAAGTCATCACTTTTTGCCTGGATTTTTTAATACGGTAAATCTTTTCTAAAAATTATGTAATGGAAATTATGTACAGTGGTTCTTTTTTTTAAACTAATTTTTCTTAACTTTTTAAACGTAAGGTCATATGGGCATGTTGGATAAGCTGGATAAAATGCGAGTCTTATAAGAATATAATTATAGACAAAAATCCAGTTTTGAAATTTACCGACCGATTTCCCTCAATATCGCATCTGATCACCTTTCGACATTTGTACGAACTGAGCACACTTAAAGTCCCTCCTTTGTTATTTATTGTGCGGGTTATTACGTTATAGACTTCGCTTTCGTTCAGACAATAAGAATTAATCATTATGAAGTTGACTTCTTCCGACAAAATATAAATGAACTGTTTCGTAATCACAACGAATACTAAATATTTTCGTTCTGATGTAAGATAGTGTCAGTAATAAAAAAAAGGCGATATTAGTTTTTTCCAATTTAGTTCAACTTAAATTCGGTTCAAATTTACATTAATTTATTTTGATAATTTATAACAGCAGTGTACATACAAATTCACATTTGTAAATTTATTTAAAATAATAACTTGTTTTTTTCCCCCTCAACAAATTGGTATATAAAAATTTGGAAACAATGATATATTTTCTCAAATTAAATGAACTTGATTTATAAAGGCAATGACAAAACAATATACAAATAAATACAGAATTGAAAATCATCCTTGGTTGCTTTAAAGTAAGAATTAAATAAATAGCCTACGTAGATTAACGTGTCATTTCAGTAAACACAAACCTTTGAGCAAAAATTAACAAGAATTGTGAAGATTGTGAAGAGTTCAGTAAATTTCATAGTAAAGCCTAAGCTTGTATAATAATTTTTAAGCTGAATTCATTTCAAAACTGAACACAGTCACAGATTATCCTAAGGGGAAATACAGAAAGAGCGAGTTCGCCGAGCTGTGAAAAAAGGAAATGCGAGGTAAGTTGGAACTGGTAGGTTTTAAATAAAGGCGCGGTGTTAAGTAGGCCATGCAACGATCAGTATTTCAGGGTTTTGTGCTTTTTACTAATGGCTTCTCTCAGAGTAAAAGGCTATTATTTAACAATTAATGATATTAATGGGGAAAATAGTTCTTCCTTTATCTTTAAGTAGATTAAATGACCTAGCAAGGTTTGGCACCCGACTGTCGCGAGTTACCTAGTATCAAGGTTTGGTGTTACTTATAATTAATTGGGTACTTAATTTAGACATAAATAATCTGTCAGGCCGTAATATGCCCATAATTAGGTAAACTTCGAGACGACAGATTAACAAATCACTACATCCATAGGCATTGATTAAATACACTCTCCTCTTGGTGGTAAGAATTATCAGACAGTCTCAACTGAAACTTTGCAGATGCTCGCTGGTTGTCCGTATTTAGATCTGGAGATATTGCGAGCTAGTCTCCGCAATTTGGCCAAACGTGGGAAAGTCTGTCTAATGGATGCCATAAGACTTAACCCGAATCCCAATTGAGTTTCAAGTGAGAAGAGGCTCCGTCTAATCCGTCAATACTCGTGAAGCCGAGCTGGATGTCACAGTCATCTGGCAGCACTGTTGGCGAGTCAGAGAAAGGTACACGGCTAACTGGATCCCGAATGGAGGCTTTGTCTTCAGAAGGGAGAATCGTAATGATGGAAATAATGAGACGATTATTCAATTCCACAAAACAGCTTTAATTGCGACATATGTTTCGCCGTTAGGCATTTTCAAGCAATTAAATTGAAAACAAAACAAGTCTAAACTAAAAATGTGAGACAAAAGGAAGGAATTCCATTCCACAGGTTAGATCATTGTCCTTTCTTTTGTCATTTCTCAACCCCTTTTACTCTAACCTTTCCTTTTGTCTCACATTTTTAGTTTAGACTTGTTTTGTTTTCAATTTAGTTGCTTGAAAATGCCTAACGGCAAAACATATGTCTCAATTAAAGCTGTTTTGTGGAATTGAATAATCGTCTCATTATTTCCATTATCATGGAATTCCATCATGTACCGACTGTTGTAACATTAAAATATAGAATCTTAATGGTTTTCCGACCTATGAAGTGTTTTTGTTTTTTTTATCACGGGGCATGGCTTCCACAATTCGAAACTGAAGTACTTTGCATTTTGTAAAACCGAGTTATACGTATGTGGAGCGGAGAAGGACTTGCAGGATGTTTCTGTTCGACTGCTTGGCTTATGACGAGTTTAGGGTGTAACTCTGCTGGTGTCGACCCATTGCCAAAAATCCTGAGGAGCCCAAATGTTACATTACCT
Source organism: Aphrophora alni (assembly GCA_963513935.1). Taxonomy (NCBI): domain Eukaryota; kingdom Metazoa; phylum Arthropoda; class Insecta; order Hemiptera; family Aphrophoridae; genus Aphrophora; species Aphrophora alni. Next base: position 105,075,973 of record OY740768.1, on the reverse strand, counting down.
TAAGACCTTCGCCCACAATGTTATAGACTTGCTACAAAGGCTCGGTGAAATAAGATCGAAGTAAAGAAGAAACCTAAATAAGAGGCAAATGAAATAAATATATAGTAAAACAGAGCAGGGATGTACAAGTTACACTCACGTTTATGAAGATTTATTGTTGGTTATTTGTTAAAATAGAGAGTTATTTACTCTATATTGATTTTCTTTACCCATCACATAAGTTTCTCTATACATGAGAGAACATATCATTACAGATGACGGCCTAAAATTAGATTTTCGCTATTGTTTCAGAATAAAATATCCCGATTTCTGAGAGAAAAAGAAATTAGAGAATAATTGAAAGCTCGGATAGTAGGACCTCAGTAAGAATGCCTTATTAAAAACTAGGTTGCTTATAAACATAGTTGAAATAATGTGCCTTAAGAGGAGACCAGTTACAAGGAAACTATTACTGTTCTCTCTGACCTTAGGTTATGTTACAACAGTGATGACAGATAATACAAACACAGAAGTAAAACTTGTTTATTTACAAGCACTGACATCAGTTATCTGTTACTGACACTAATTGACGTCATGACATAAGTGTTTCGGATTTCCTGCGGAATGTCCACTAATTGTTAAAGAAAGTAACAAAGACAACACAGTTGTTATGTCATTGAAAGCGAAACCTATTTGTTATTGTCTATTGCACTGTGCCTACTTCTGTGTAAGTTACACGTGTTTCTAAACTAAAGTATCATTTAAACTTTTAAAAGAGTGAATTAAAGTAAGGCCAATAGCCAATATACAATATAGATTATGATATACAAGCTGAAATGAATTATTTGCTTGTTGCCGAACATAGATACTATACTACTATACCTAACATGGATTATTAAAATCTTATTGGATGAGCAACAAATAAAGTTCAAATATTTCGAGTTAGCTTAAAAATGTCTTGTTGAATGTAGTCAGAAGTCAAGAAGAAAAGTTGCAAGTTAGGTGGTAGTCAGTTAAAACATTTTTATATTACTTTTTTTGAACGTGAGTTTTCCGACATTAATAAGAATACAAAAGAATAAGAATATCGCATGTTCTCTAAAATTAAACCTGAGTCAAAGCTAGCCGCGATTTATTAAAAAATGCCAATTTTATGTTTATTATATATTAACTTTTTTAAATGTTTTAAAATTTTAAAATATCTTAAATTTTAGTTAAAAATATTAAATGATGCAAAAATATTGCACTAACTTTTCCACCCACACAATTATAAAACCAAAAAATTATATTTTTCAGTACCTCACAAAAATGTCTCTATACCTACGTGAGAAATAGTATAACTTTCTTTACTGAGTTTTTTCTTCATGGGATATGTTGGTATAGAATAGTCCCCCGTTATCAAATGTTTGCGAATTAAAAAAATAAATAGAAAGATATTTAGCAATTTAAATAAAATTAAGTTTGTTTTAAATCGAGACCCCCCCCCCCAATTATTTCTGAACCGCAAATTTTCTTTACTTGCATAGAGCATACGGTTTACGCATCTTCACACTTCATCATAATCGGAAGAGTGATTTGAAAAAAAATAGGTTTTTCATACAACTCCATGAATGATTTTTTAGTATTTTATTAATAACTACCGAATCAACATTTTTTGGGGAGATAGTTATATGTTTAGTTTAGATCCCTTAGGGCTACGTATAGGCAAAAGTATACAAAAATCGCTAAAGCTAGTTTTTAGAAAATTTGAAGTTTGAGTTTATGGCAGCTACCAGAAATTTAGAATTATCGAAAAAATGAAAGAAAAAACTTCTCGTATATCCACATACCGAATTTGATCAAAACCGGTTAATTTATAGAACAACGTACAGTCGACAAAGAGAGACAATCGACAGACAAAAAACAAGCTATAGACAAACTTAACTTAAAACCTACGTTTTTCGACTCGGGGATATCAAAATGTATATACCAGTAATTAACTACACACAGGTTTGTTATCCCATTACATTAAATTCTCTGTCTACGTATATGTTAGAAAGTATTAAAACAAGGGATCACATTCGTGTTGTTTTATCCTATTAAATGAGATATCATAATTTTCCGATCGTTATTAGTCCAATAATCTTCACGTGTTTAATATTATTCTTACGGAGGCAGAATCCAAGATGGGTGTAATGCCTGCAGAGTCTCAAATAAACACGCTGACAATTAAACGGAAAACGAAGAATATTCGTCTCAATTTTTACCTGAATTCGTTCAAATTTGTCATATAGACTTCATTCTCATCCATGATAAATCGCTTTGCTTTTTAATTGGTCAATCTATTTTAATATCTACTTTATGCAAGCCTATTTTAATAACATCCTAAGAAGTGTCTATTTTACAAAGGTTATTTCCGCATTTAATATTCTTTTAAGTAAATTTTGTAAAATAATACAAACAGTTTGATATACAAAAGTAATGTTGCATCTTAACTTGAAAGTACTAAATTGTTCAAAGTACTTGATACATAAAAGTTCTCAGTGTAAAAGTTCAATTAAATCGTTCAATAGAAGCTGCAACGTTGCTTATAATTAAGATTGGAATATTTAAAACAATGTTAATATGGTTACATATAAGCTTACTCTTGACTGGAGAATAAAGCGACTATATTCTACTCTTTCATTTGCACTTCCTGAAATAAGCGCAGTGTATAGAAAGTTATGGGTTAGGTAATCGATGATTAGCGTTTAGTAGAAATATCCGTTCAGACCCAAAAAATTGTTTTTGGAATCATGTCTGTTGTCTGTGCTGTGTCTACAGCCGGATGGACAAATTTAAATATAATTTTGAACGTAGAAAAAACCTTGTCCATACGATGAAATATCTATTTTTCGGTAACTCAAAATTTAGTGACATTAAAAATCCAAAATTCCGATTTATGCAAATTATGCTTCACTTACTTTAAATTCAAATGAAACTTTGTACAGACCCAATCAAAATAAGAATGGTCACAAAATGCACAAATATGGTCGTTGGGGATTTATATGTTAAGAAACATTAGTACCATCATGAAAGTCAAGTACTGTATTCAATGATACTCTTCAGTGATACCCGAGCTACACCAATCAAACTATAACTGAACCTAACTTTGCGCCGGACCCCATATTTATACAAACTGTAGGGGGCGTGGCTTATTAGTTTACACTGCCAAGGCGATAGTACGCGCCTCGTGTCAATTTAACTAACTAAGATTTAACATATAGCTAATACAAGATAATCGAACTAACCATACATTTAACATTATACATTACATTTTACATTAATATAGAATTTTGTATAGGTCCTAGTTAATTATTTACAATTACGTTCTGGTACTTATTAATATAAAAAGTTTCCCAAGCATCACTTTAGATAATGACTAGAAAAGTTAGATAATGACACTTTTCTAGAAGTGTTCAAAAATAGTTCGAATATCATTGTACTGCAAACTCTAACTTAAAGATCGTTTAAAGTTCTAAAATAGATTATTGTGTTTAATTTTAAAATCTATATCTAACGTAAATAGTTTTTTCTATGGTACAAAATAAGTCAGTTATCGTTAAATAAATTAACTTCTACCCCATAATTTTCAAATTAGCAACAAAATCAGTAACAGTACTTTAGTGCTCAAATAAATTTGCGACGTAGGTCATTTGTTTTACTACTCGTTGAATAATTTATTTAACCTGACTCTCCGGTACTAAATTCCGTCTTGGACTCTGGCCTCTTCCGTTATCAGCCCACAAATCTTTTTGTCCCCTCCATCGAACCAACAACCCTCAATCTTCTCTTAGTCATACCTACATAAATTCTCCTCCTTATCCTGCTTCAATCTCGTCCGGGGTCTTTTGCTTCTTCACACTCCCATCATGTAACTAAGCATAATAATTATCCACATCCTATCTTGCACCATCCAGACACTATCTACTTGTTCAATCCAGTTCATTTCCTCTGCTTTGATGAAACGCACAATATCTTCATTTTTATAAAATTTTTAATTTCGTTCTTAGACATCTCCATCTTTTATTGGTTCCCATATTATACCGAACATTTTTTTTGAAGGAATTTATATTGTTGACAGGGTCCACATCTCCGCTATGTAGTTACACAGGGCTCACAAGGGTTTCGTATAATCTGAGCTTAGTGGATCGGGAGAGTAGTTTTAACTTAAACACCTTAAATGAGTGAAATAATCTATTCTAATATATCATTGGGTATCTTCTTTTCCTGATTTAGTGGGGTTCCAAGGTGTTTAAATTCAATTACCATATCAAAAAGTGTATTCCAAATTTTCCATTTTTATTTGATTCATATGGCATCTCCGGGTAACTTGTCCATGTGCTTCGCATTACTGTTATTTATATACTTTTTGGACTTGTATATTGCGCTTTGATTTAATTTGAATTAATTGCTGATGGAAAACTACAGACTGTGTCTCTCAGAAAGTTTTCTACTATCTGTCAGGGTTGGTTTAATTAGCCATATTAGATTCTTAGGGATTCCCATCCCTTGAATATGATATTTTCATATATAATTTCAACATGTAGCTACATAACGCAAACGTCACTAACTTTATTAGAGAACAGATAGAGTTGTATAAAATAACCAAAGCGAATACGCTGCCAATTAGTATTTACAATCCACCGTGTTTTTTTTTACATATTTTACATTCTCACAAGTATTAGCTTCATGAACTGTATATAATCAGTACTTATGTTTAAATATGGTAATAGGCATAATTAATAATGGTAAAACACATTTTAGTTTTTGCTATAATTTCGTTTTTTTTTATAGTAGAAAATTTAGATTAATTAGGTGTAGAATCAAGATTAATAAGTTTTGACATAGTTAAAGATAGTTTTAGTGAAAGTGTCGTAAAATGTTATACGCCCTCCATTTTGATCGTTCGAACCATTTTGGATTTTCCAAGATAATGAAGTTTAAACAAAAGTTGCGACCTCTAATGTCAACAATATTATGTATTATTTTTGTGAAAAGACTACAATGGACAAACTAGTAGTAGTCTAAGAACTACATTGAGTGGTAATCGTGCCGACGTAGTAAATAAACATTGACAGGGCAGTTTCTGCACATGTCATAGAGCACAGTTCAAATTTTAAAAGTTCTTTAAACGTTAAAGGTTTCCATTAAGTAGATCAAATTCAAAACGTAAACTAAACACATATATTCTAAGGAATATTGAGCTAACACATCAATTAAATATTAAATGAAGACAACTAAGTAGACTAAATTGACTTTCTGTTGTCGTTAAAATTAAATTACATATATGTGATTTAACATCAGCTGAGCTGTCAAAAAAGATATTCAAAATAAGCTGTAACATTTTTGAATGTATTTATTTGTTGTGCAGACAAACTATTGTATTACTGTAATCAGTCTGTTGACAAAGGTTGTAATCGAAATAAATATATAGAATGCTTATTATATTTATTATTTGTTGTCTGTTATCTTCATCTTATAACAGACCTTATATATATATATAAGGGGCGGGACATATATATAAGGGGCGGGACAAGGGCGGAGCAAGGGGCCGGCTTAAGTCACGTGGTTACCCCCACCACTTTGGTTCTCAAGTACCCCACTCTCTACTCTTGTTCTAAAGGTTTTACTATAACGTATGCTCTAAAAGATATTTTGTATAAAAGTTCGATAATAATGGTACAAGAAATTTTTAATTCCTACATTTCAAATCGTATGTCAGTATTTCTTTGGGATTTGTAGATCTTGCATGAATCTATCAGCTCATTTTGTGCAACTTGATATCTAGCTCGATAAACTACTATCTACGGGAACTAGTTTATTTTTACCAATAATGTTTAGTGACTAATGTATGAACAAAGCTCTTAATATGTTTGTTGTAGTTATTTATTTTAACAACGATTATTCTACCCAAAATATTTTTAACAAAACATAGTAATAATAAATTCTATATAACTTACTTTTAAGACACACACAAGAAGTTAAATGATCGGGTTTACAGTGATAAGTGAGTAGGATAGATAAATGACGTTAATGAAGCAAAGAGAGACTTACTAATTGTCAACATAGAGACAGTATTATGTATCATGAATACATCATCTCTGTTAATGAGGATCAGTTTACCCTCTCGGCTTATTGTGGGTAACAATTACTTCTAATGGTGCGTCGTTATAGACTACAGTCAGTTGCTTGTACTACATAATTCGAAATATAACTGATTATAATGTACAATTTAAACTGCCATTGCAGCAAAAACTGCTTTATTCATCTCTCCTTCTGCCTAAAAATAAAAATTTGCGCTGATCCTAAAAATCAAAATAATTGATGTGACCAATACATATCTTTCTAATTACATACTTTAAGCTACCTTTGTTAAACACAAATTCATAAAAATAAATACAATAGACGGTATGTATTGTTAACTTGTGACCTTGGTTATCGGATGCGTTTCAAAACAATCGTTCTTGTAAAACCCAGAGTAGCTACTTCCTAGCATATATACAATCTACATGAAGCTTATATTAAGTTTCTACTTCATTCAAATTTTAGTGATTCTGAAGCTAAACCATAGTGGCTAATTTGCAAGTGGAGGAAAATTAACTTTCAAAATTGCAAAAAAAAACTAAAATGAACCTTGTTTACCAACATTAAAAATTTGATTTCAATCAATATGTGTTCAATATGATTTAGGCTTAAGACGAGTTTAAAGCACTAGCAAAACTTTAAAAAAATAAAGTAAAATAAAGAGCAGACCTTTTCTATACCAACTTATCTCTAATGGATGGGGAAAACTTGCGTAGTAGTATATAAAGATATTTGGAGGGATATAGCGATAAGTATTGTCTGTTAGCATTTGATTTGAAACGGATTTTCGGTATTTCCTTTTTATGAACATATAATAGTCCATTTTGTAACTAGTGATGTTAAGTTCGAGGTCGTCAATAGAGCGTATACACAACAAAGTGCAATATATATTCGCGTCCTATAATGTCAACTCCATGCTAAGTATATTTATCACTGACGTCTAAACGTATTAACGTTAACAACTTAGATACTGAGTGCTACACACCAACTGAATGTCGCTTTTAGATTGGTTTCTGTAGATTAATTGGTTTACAAATTCATTTACTTTTCTACTGGAGGGAAAAACTCGTTAGAAGCAATTTTCATTTGCGGTCGTTGAAATAAGCAGCGTCTGCATTAGATATAAACTGGGGTGGGACCAATTTGGCAACACTGGTTTAATCAATTGGCACACAACTGAATGAATCCAGAAGATTGAAATAGTGATATCTCTGGTTTTGTGAATGTTATATCTTCTCCTTGGATACACTGAATATAATAGGATATCTTTATTTTAAACCACAATACAATAAATGGAGACCAAGAAATAACACAAAATAACATAGCTTCTGTACATACGAGAAAAAAAAAGTTAGTGATATATAATTGGCTTTCTCCATGCACTATGATTTACCATTGAGTGATTGAGCTCATGGTGATAATAAATATTATGCTATGCTGTCCAAGTATATAAACCCTTGAACGTTGACTTCTTAATTCAAAACAAAACTTTACTCCCACCTCTGGTGGGCCTGGGTGGTAAATTCGATGAAAACGTAAGCGATCCGACTGCTGTTTACAGTCACATTGATTTTATATGCAAGCTACTTCAAAGTTATATCAAGTTTTAAAGGAAATCTCAGAGAAAAAAACTAGTAACTATCATGTAAATAATAATCTATTTGATTTTTTTGAAACCGTATAAAACTTGAAAAGATTTTAATTTATGTAAATGAAAATATAAAATAAATACTAAGCGAGAAAGTAAAGCTTTCCCACAAGATAGCTATAGAAAACAGTTCAGTTTTTATTATTTTAAATTTAATACTTCAGATCGAGCACTTTATTCCTAGTCTGATCAGAGGCGCCAGTAACTATTTAAGTGGCGGCTAATTTAACATGGATATATATATATGCACACTTTTTCTTGTTTACATGCAAAAACCTCTCGGTCTTCATCACCTTATAAAAATGAAAAAAAAGAGGTTAAAATAAAGACCCCAGCTGTCAAATACTCAAATAGTATCAGGATCGGAAAAGAACAAGAGTTGGTTAAGGTAGACCTGATAAAAAAGATGAACAGGTTGGATCTTAACCCAAGACTAGATAAAAACAAAAAATCTGTAGATCCAACTAGGGACCCTCGGGATTGCCACATCCGTAAAGTAGACCGACATTAAAAAGCTCAAAGCTGGAAACAATAAAAGATATCAACATTTTTTTTGTATTCTATATCTGTGTTTAGCTATAGTTTATTTTTTATAAGGTGAGTCAAAATAATTGGTTTATTTATTACAGTCAATAACTGTATAATTTAAAACACTCGATCGATTTTTAAAGATTTTTTGGTTATTTTAGTTATATTGATAACATTTTAAATGTTTAGGAAAAAAGTTACACTTCATAAACTAAAAAATTAAATGTTCAATAGTCAAATTTTTTATAATGACTAGCAATCCCTCAACAAAATAAGAGGAAATATTACAAAACATGACAAGTAAATGAGAACAAAATCGTTTGTATAAAAAAATACTCCAAAATATTCTATACAGCCTAGACTATTCTATGTTTTTATAATGCTGTGACAAATTATCTTGGTTTTAAGACACATTATCCTCGATTTAATTTAGTCCCGGCTTAGATAACCAGTGCCGTTAAATCGAGTTTCTATGCCGATAATAGACGTAATTAGTAAGACCGTTAAGCTATTGTGATTGTTAAAGCTACAATGACCGTTAAGTCATCAGGAGTATTGTTTGAAGGATAATAATGTTCTATCTTGGAGACAAATTGGTTTGGTAGACATTCAACAATCACATTACAGTTAAACGGATCCCACTTTTGGACGTACCACGATTCAATCTTTCTAATCATTAATTCGAAAAAAATGTTATTGTCAGCCATGACTTTCCAATTACATAAAACTAGGTTAATCGTGTGAAATACTATGATGTAAATGATCCATGCAACCGTTTACAATCCACACCACTCATTTTCTTATTAATATGTAAAGACAAACTAACGTAATAGGAGTCGATTTCTAAACAAACATCCAAACTATCATTTGTAGAAAATATAAATTTTTAATTGTATATATTATAAAATCATATTGATCTACGAACAGGATAAATAAATAACAAAATAAAAAAAAAAAGAAAGTAAATTACGGTTTGAAAGTCAGTTACATTTTATATATTTTAAATTATTGACGAACAGTGATTTTTAAATTTGTTAATTCCACTTTGGCTTTTTTAGTTTAGGTTAAAAACCTACACATTACACCAACATTTGATAATAATAGGTTCCGCCGATTTTGAGATATTAAAACGTTTACGAAAGAAAACCCCGTCATTTCTAGAAAAAAGCGACCAATAATCAGACTGGAGTGTAATGGGGGAATCGTCATAGTTCTCGTCAGTGTAAATAGTTAAGGTTATTTTTGAACTGGCACAAGTTACAATGGGTTCAAATATGGAAGAGGAAAACACGCTCTTTTAAAATTATTGTTATGATCAAGAACGTTTGTATAAATGTTTAATTTTAGATGTGTTATTTAAAAAAGAAAGAAAATATCGAAGGATGTCAGGGCGAGTGATGTCTCTGCAGCTTAAAAGGTGATTTGTAAAGAAAAAAGCTCAAATTACAAAGCAATTTCCTTTCCTTTTAATATAAATTATCCTATACCAGGATTTATACAAAGGATATACACACTTCAGAGCCCTTAACTCACTAAAATATTCTTGCAATTGAAAGTACATAATATGATTGTACCAAAATCGTGGGCTGGAAGGAATAGAAATGACCAGTTTATCAGTTTTGGTATCACAGGTTCGAAAATGACGTCGATTACTTAACTAAGTTCACAGGTAATAAATAGAAATGACGTAGAAGACTTAGGCTAACAGGGCCTACTTCAGATTGTAAGAAAAAGTTCGTACATCATCGATGAAGCGCTTCTTCAATGTAGTTTTAAATTTCCCAAACCCTCAATAATTTTTGTCGCAAATCTCTATCTAATTTCTTCTCATAAGAAATACACCAGCAAACACTCTCCGTATTGCTTGGTATTTGTATTGTTAAAAACAACTTAAACAAATATTTACCACCAACGTTTCAATTTATTGAATCATCTCTACTGTCGCATTACTAGTTTTTAAGTAACAGTCGTGTTTTCTTTAGGTTGAAAAAAATTTGATTTTTAAAATAGATTTCCTTGTTCAGCAAATAAATCGCTTTAATTTATACAGAACCAATATAAAACTCGTGAAGCTTTCTTTGTTTACTTTCACGAACAAAACTGTCACAAATTTAAAATAAATTGATTAAACAAGGGAGGGAATTTACGATCGTATTGCAGAGAGAGATAGAAACGAACGTGAGAACAAATAAATGTACTTTGGCTAGTGTTGAATTCTACTGACAAAAAGGCGATATCGCTTAAAATATCCTATTTATTTCTGTGCGATAATTTTAGATTTAAATAGGAAATGAAAATAGCTCATATCTGTTTATATACGTTAAAATAAACCCATTCTGTTTCATCAGGATAACAACTTCAGTTAATTAATGAGACCAAATACTGTGACACACCATTCATGATTATTAATTAAAATTATTATTCATGAGGGATATTAATGGTACTTCATTTCTGTATGAGTGTACGCATAATATATTTGAATTAAATTTCCGTATTATTGTAAAAATTATAATTAACGTGTTTTATTTATAAACAACAGTCCTCGGTTGGTTACCGCTCTCTCTTTGTGTCCCAGAGGTATTGGATTTAATTTTCGTGGGATTTAAAATATTCGATGTTGACTCAGAATCGTGAAAAAATTGAGGAATTGCAATTGGTAGGGAATTCTAGATTTCGGCGAATGGATTTCAATTTGCTGATCACACATTACTAGAGAGAAAGCCATCTCGGAGGCCCAAGTCTTTCGTAGGCTGTTGACCCATAGGCTATTTATGAACAGCTGATACAGCTAGTATGTGACTCCATAATTTATTTATGCACAAAACTGAATTCGACACATTCTCCCCCCTTCCTAGTTGTGGAAAGTTATAAGGTTAAACTATAGCTTTTAAATACGTCTTTATACAAAAAGCACCACCTTATAAATGTTTAATACGTCACCGTAACTCTATTAAAACGATTGACAATTTTTTATTTATTTAAAAAACCGTTCTCAACTCGAAAATAAACGAGTTTCATCAAAATCGTTATCATAATATACATTTCCATAAATTTGTATGTAACCTCTAACTTTAAACCACACCCCTCATGTGATTATGACCAAAATCTAATAATTCTCTCGGATATCTACTCTGCATTACTCTACAAAATTTCGAAACGTTCGACTGACTAGTTCTGGAGATAATGCCTGAACAAATATTTGACCCGTATTTTAACCCCAACCCATAGATAATTTTGTACAAAATCTTGTTTCGCCTACACAGCCAAAATAAAACTTCAAAATATAGACCTATTTTAGAAAATTCTTAACTAAAATACCCTAAACAGAGAAATATATATTTTAAAAATGTGGTCCAAATGACTGGAATGGGCGAGGTCTAAACTTAACGTGATACATATTGTTCGCAGAATCACAATACTTTCCTTACTTCAAACTGGGAAGTGAAAGTAAAAGCACGGCATGAAACGTTATACTAAAGTCAATTATTAGTGAAGCATGAACGTGCCAGCATTCAATACCTACGGACATTGTTAGAGGAGTCATTGGACTCATCTTATCTCTTTACATTAATCAAAACAATATCATAGAAAGTGTTCCTTATTTTATTATTTTTCGATAACTATATCGTCTATGATTTGTAACGCGGTAAACATGATTATGACGAACTTGAACTTGATTGTTGTTTATAAGTAACAATAATACTTTCTTTGAGAAAACAATCCAATGTAATATAGCCTATAATACTTCCTGTCATTTTATAAGGGGTGTTCAATCATATGTGTTGTCGACAAATCGTATTAACTAGAAACTTGGTGTAAAGTTTTATCTGACAATTTGCATATGCAATTCTTGTATTTAGAGAAGATCGTTTGTAAATATATTATTATGGGGTAGAGATTTGTTTCTAGACATTTTCTAAAATATAGTTTAAGTTATACTTCATTTAATGAAGGTCTTTGAACATTTTGGTTTACCTCAGCATTTCAAAATGTCGGAAACAATTCTGCAATGTTTAAACGATGTGACGACACACATTAAAAACAATTAAATAAAATTAAACAAAATCCCTATACTCCAATTTTGAAAACATCAAATACCTGTATCTAAAAAGTATTGGAAAGCTGAACATACTTTGTGTTGACAGGCAAAATATTATAATTTTTTAAAATGTCGGTAAAAGACCTTATTTTACTTGTGCTACGATAAATAAATAATGTGTATAAAAAGTAGGAAACCAATATGAAAACGAATAGAATAATACATAATTGTATCTCTTTTCTATCTGCATTTAAATATCAATTTTTTATATACAGAATGTTTCGTGAGTAAGCTGCTAAACTTTAGAAAATGATTCTGTGGGTAATGAAAACTCAATAATATTTTTTCACCCGAAAAAGCTTAGTTTAACAGATATCCGCAATTTTGTTATTCACCCAAAAGTATAACTTTGGAAATAGAAAATATATTGAGTCTAGATTTAGTATCGCATTTCATATGTTATGTTTTATATGTGTACCGAAAAGATTTCATTTTGTACATTTTCAAAATGGAGGAAACCATTAACTTTACACAAAATCACAAAAACAAAAAAGTTTCCTTTTTCAGTGAAAAATGAAACAGTTTTTGTATTTTTCTTGTAGATCAAAGGATAACCGAGTTATTGACAAAAAACAGGAAACTAATAATTTCTTAGCAGTTTTCTATAACACCCAAGATTGATCTAGAACCAAAATATTTTTGAATTCTAATGTTTTGATAAAAATTGTAAAATCCATTGCTCTGAGTTGTTTAAAAAGAATTAAATGTGACCATTAAATATTTAAAAATGGGCCCTATTTAATATTTTCTGTGCTAAATATCTCGAAACATGTACAAAATAAAACAAAATAAATGTAAATTGTATTTAATATTTTAAATGGCCGCCATTTTGAAAATATACAAAATAAAATCTTTATTTTTGGTACACTTATAAAACGTAACATACAAAATGCATGTCCTAAATCTGAACTGAAAATTTTTTCTATTTCCAAAATTATTATTTTTTATAAAAAAACAAAATGGCGGGTATCTGGAAAACGAATCATTTCGGAAAAATTTGTATTTTTATTTTTTGTTTGTCCTGACTCACAGAATCAATTCCTAAAGTTTTGCTGCTTACTTATGGAATACGCAGTATATATTGGTCTATTAAATCATCTTCGTTAAACAAAAGGAGAATGAAGGGGGCGTTTACAGTCCACTTTTATACACATTACTTATTTGCCTTTGAGTAATTTGGGAATAATTAAAAAAATAGGTTATCCATAGATTATTATGTTTTGATTTTTTAAAAACAATAACCGGATTGTAGGAGGAACGACGATCTAAATATTTTTAACATTTGTGTAATATTTAATAAAAATCAATGAAGATGGTTTTTATTAAATGCATGTTTTGAGTTTGTTTATTACTGCACAAAATTTTAAATGCAGTAAATACATTTTACATACCTAATTAGGAACTATAAAACCTTCAATTAGTCTACCAACTTCGAAACAAAATAGGTATAATATTTATTGAAAACAATGCTGACCTAGACAGAGTGTTCGATAAGAATGGAACGGCTTAATATTTCAAGCTCTGTTTTAAATAGAATGATGTTCGACCTCTCATTTTAAAGTTCTTAACCTGAGTTATCTACAGGATGGTACGTAAACAAGTTGAGTAGGATATACAGGGTATTCCAAAATTAAGAAACTGCAATTTTTCTCAACCTTTTTAACTAGGTCAATTTAAGATCCTTAAAAGGAATTTTTAATTTATCTTAAAAACAACAGAGTTTTAAAATTAGCAAATTTATAAACATAATATGAAGCATTCTCTGCAGGGGTGAGTGAATAATGATTTATTATTTGGTTAATGTGATGTAAAGCAAACCAAGATGTATTGGAAATTACATATCCAGTAAAAGGTGTTTTAAAAAGTAAAACATAAGCCTACATTTTCTTAATTACAGAAATTATTAAAACAAAATTTTACTTTAGTTTACTTTTTATTATCTAATAAGAAAACCAATTTGGGTAACTAAACTAACATATCAATTGATAGTTTAGAACGTAAGGTGTAAACATAATGTTCCATGTAAAGTGTGATCCAAAATCATATAATTCAAAATGTATTAACTATGTACGTGAAGTTCTTATTAGTGCACTAATTTTACATTACTAAGTACATTTATATAACTCCTTGCTATTTTATAAATAATGTAGTTATTCAAATACGGTATAAATGTAATTAATTTAAATAAGATAGCCATTGTTTAGATCTGTAGTAAAGGCGGAAATCCCCCAGAAACTGGTGCAGTGAAACATCTAACTTGTTATCAAGTTTGGACTTTGGTTAAAAATGATAAAATATGTTGGTTTTTGTTTAGAACATCTAGGTCTACGTAGCTTATTGAAATAATTTAGTATCCGTTAATAAATCAAGTAAATGATATTGGAATTAAATTATTAAATATAAGGTATATAAATTATTTTACAAGTATATGATAATCCAAAATTTAAGATTTGTCTTACAATAAATGTTCGAAATGCTTTCTTTTTGCAGTTAGGTAGTGTGCTAATCTTGTATTTTAACCTCTCGTCACTTTCTCTATTCTTCAGGAATAACGAGAACAGGTTTCAAATATCCAATTTGTCAATATCACAAAAACTCCAAAAGAAATAATTAATTAATTGGTGACAGATCTGGTGACCTAGCAGGGCATATCTAAAGCAGTTCTTGGATACTTTTCTAACACTCTGTACACAGACACAAAATTTGTAATAAACTTACGAATATATAATAGAAAAATTCCAACAGCACCCACCCTAACCAGGTGTTTTAAAAAAGTTGGCCACAAACATTTTGAGGTCGAAACTTGGTGTAAAGTTTTATCGCACTAATTACCATATGAAGTAAAGTAGAGAAGTTATTTTTGGTTACCTTATTCTTTAAACTATGATCTGTGGAGTTGGTGTTGATTTTGATTATTTCAAATTTTATCCTAAGATTAATTATCTTCGTTCGAGTAAATGTTAAACCTTTTCTTAATTTAATAAAGATTTTAGAAAATAACAACAAATTGTCACTAGAAAACTATATTCTTCAAGTCCTCTTGAATTCATCCTGATGAAGAGCATTCAAGAGGGGAGGATGATACACATGGAACAAGAAAATGCCAGACTCGACGCGAACAACAGCTGTTCTGTGACATTTCTGAATTAATTAACTTTAATTAAGTAAGTTTGTTAAGGGTAAAACATGTAAAAATATGTTCGTATACAATGTCGTATATAAATTTCGTAAATTAATTTAAAATTATTCAAGTTTTTAAAAAAATCAAAAATTGTCACAGTGGTTCAAAATGTGGTACAACAAAATTGTTATTGATGCAAAGATTGCATGGAATTCGATAAGTTTCAAATTATCGTGTTTATGTAGACGACTACTATGTCTAAAATAATATTTGTAATTTCCTAGTTGTTTTAGTAATAAAACCGAGTTAAATAATAATTTATATTTTGTGCTTGTAAATTTACTCTATACTACGTATATTGGCTAAGTACAATTTTCAATTTGTGTGGGCACAACTTTTGCAGTAGTAGCGTTTTCTTAAACCGCAATCTTACCGTCAAAGACAAGAACACGGAAAGGGTTGTCGCGGCAGATAAAACATTCTCTGAGAATAAAACATTGTAAACAAAACAAGGCTGTACATAATTTAGTCTTCTATAGTTTCATTAGAATAGATCGTAATTTTTTAATATACTTCCTAAATGGTTTACAATACAAAGTATACGGTAAATTTTCGAAGAGTTTTGTCGAGTATTGGATTTAATTAAAAATACACACGCATGTAATTCATATATATGATTTTTGAAAACCGTTAGTAATACAGAGTACAAAAATATTGCTTAAACTTTGTCAAACCTACACACAAAACCAAATAAATATTAAATATTTTAGAGGAAGGTGCTAAAATGACCAAACTAAAAATTCCGATATTTTAAAAATGAACTCAAGCCATTTTGATTAAATTTTTCCTGAGATGCAGGCACTGTGTAAAATTTCAGTATTTCTTGTATTACTCACTTAACGTGGTTTTCTTTTATTTGTTGTCTGGTTAATTGTTTTAATTAAAAATATCTTCAAATCTTTACAACTCAGCAAAATCTGATCGTAAATTCTTGCACAGATTTTTAGATTTTCGAACTTTTATGATGGTGACCATTTCCAATTTGATTAAAACCGTCTCAAGATATGATCAAAATATAAATCGCGTATTACATTGTATTTCTAGTTATTTGGTACCATTGTGAGTTATTTAAACGTTACAAGACAAAATTAAAACATGCAAAATAAGATGTAATTTAAGATAAGTGCGCGCACACAAGGATTAGGTTTTAGGATTAGCACACTCAATCCAGGATAAGTGCCTGGTTAACTAAAGATTGCCTGGTTACTCGGAAGATTACAAGTTGTTTAAATAACAGTTATTTTAATTTTCAGGGGCTCACTTTAGTGAGTGCGAGCGTGTCAATCTCAAGGGACCCTAGCTGTATCAAAACATTTTTTGAAGTAGTCTTGTGTTAGATTTTTCGCTTTAATCTTTTGTATCAGATGTCTTCGTAAGAGTCCAACTTGAAGTTTAGTATTTAAACTGACAAATTGCAGACATCAGACGAAATCGAGTGACAGCCAGACAACAACTCTTAACACAGACCCGGGTTTATAATTAATTAGTACCGCATTATAATTATGTGATAATGCTGACGTTGAGACAACAGCTGGTATGCATGATTAAATTGTAATCGAATCTTGAACTCACAGACACTCCACCACGTGATTTTGGCATAAATATCCGCGGGGTATTTAGTTTAATTAGTTTTAGTCTAATTATAGCCGGTTTAGTGCCCGGAATTGTTTATCTGGTGGGTTTTCCTGATCAGTCTTAAATATAGTGAGTTAATCTTGACCAGCCAGTCAAAGAATGTTAATTAATCACAGGCTTGGATAGTGAGTACAAAATGGCGGTTCAAAAAGTTTCCTTAATAATAAAATGTTAGTGAACCAGCCTTATTTTCGCCTTGTTCAACTTAAATCCCCGCCTTAAAAAGTTTCCTTAATAATAAAATGTTAGTGAACCAGTCTTATTTTTACCTTGTTCAACTTAAATCCCCGCCTTAAAAAGTTTCCTTAATAATAAAATGTTAGTGAACCAGTCTTATTTTTAACTTGTTCAACTTAAATCCCCGCCTTAAAAAGTTTCCTTAATAATAAAATGTTAGTGAACCAGTCTTATTTTTACCTTGTTCAACTTAAATCCCCGCCTTAAAAAGTTTCCTTAATAATAAAATGTTAGCACCAGTCTTATTTTTACCTTGTTCAACGTAAATCCCCGCCTTAAAAAGTTTCCTTAATAATAAAATGTTAGTGAACCAGTCTTATTTTTACCTTGTTCAACGTAAATCCCCGCCTTAAAAAATTTCCTTAATGATAAAATGTTAGTGAACCAATCTTATTTTTACCTTGTTCAACATAAATCCCCGCTTTAAAGAATTTCCTGAATAATAAAATGTTAGTGAACCAGTCTTATTTTTATCTTGTTCAACTTAAATCCCCGCCTTAAAAAATTTCCTGAATAATAAAATGTTAGTGAACCAGTCTTATTTTTACCTTGTTCAACATAAATCCCCGCTTTAAAGAATTTCCTGAATAATAAAATAATAGTGAACCAGTCTTATTTTTACCTTGTTCAACTTAAATCCCCGCCTTAAAAAGTTTCCTTAATAATAAAATGTTAGTGAACAAGTCTTATTTTTACCTTGTTCAACTTAAATCCCCGCCTTAAAAAGTTTCTTTAATAGTAAAATGTTAATGAACCAGTCTTATTTTTATCTTGTTCAACTTAAATCCCCGCCTTAAAATGTTTCTTTCATAGTAAAATATTAGTGAACCAGTCTTATTTTTATCTTGTTCAACTTAAATCCCCGCGTTAAAAAATTTCCTTAATGATAAAATGTTAGTGAACCAGTCTTATTTTTACCTTGTTCAACATAAATCCCCGCTTTAAAGAATTTCCTGAATAATAAAATAATAGTGAACCAGTCTTATTTTTACCTTGTTCAACTTAAATCCCCGCCTTAAAAAGTTTCCTTAATAATAAAATGTTAGTGAACCAGTCTTATTTTTACCTTGTTCAACTTAAATCCCCGCCTTAAAAAGTTTCCTTAATAATAAAATGTTAGTGAACCAGTCTTATTTTTACCTTGTTCAACTTAAATCCCCGCCTTAAAAAGTTTCCTTAATAATAAAATAATAGTGAACCAGTCTTATTTTTACCTTGTTCAACTTAAATCCCCGCCTTAAAAAGTTTCCTTAATAATAAAATGTTAGTGAACCAGTCTTATTTTTACCTTGTTCAACTTAAATCCCCGCCTTAAAAAGTTTCCTTAATAATAAATTGTTAGTGAACCAGTCTTATTTTTACCTTGTTCAACTTAAATCCCCGCCTTAAAAAGTTTCCTTAATAATAAAATGTTAGTGAACCAGTCTTATTTTTACCTTGTTAAACTTAAATCCCCGCCTTAAAAAGTTTCCTTAATAATAAAATGTTAGCACCAGTCTTATTTTTACCTTGTTCAACTTAAATCCCCGCCTTAAAAAGTTTCCTTAATAATAAAATGTTAGTGAACCAGTCTTATTTTTACCTTGTTCAACTTAAATCCCCGCCTTAAAAAATTTCCTTAATAATAAAATGTTAGTGAACCAGTCTTATTTTTATCTTGTTCAACTTAAATCCCCGCCTTAAAAAGTTTCTTTAATAGTAAAATATTAGTGAACCAGTCTTATTTTTATCTTGTCAACTTAAATCCCCGCCTTAAAAAATTTCCTTAATGATAAAATGTTAGTGAACCAGTCTTATTTTTACCTTGTTCAACATAAATCCCCGCTTTAAAGAATTTCCTGAATAATAAAATGTTAGTGAACCAGTCTTATTTTTATCTTGTTCAACTTAAATCCCCGCCTTAAAAAGTTTCTTTAATAGTAAAATGTTAGTGAACCAGTCTTATTTTTATCTTGTTCAACTTAAATCCCCGCCTTAAAAAATTTCCTTAATAATAAAATGTTAGTGAACCAGTCTTATTTTTACCTTGTTCAACTTAACTCCCCGCCTTAAAAAATTTCCTTAATAATAAAATGTTCGTGAACCAGTCTTATTTTTACCTTTCAACTTAAACCCCCGCCTTAACCTCCAAATTTCGTTGGAAAATGTATGTGGGACAAACTTAATCTATAGAAGTTTATTTTAAATTTCATTTTATGTTGCCTTTGTTCTTTTATGTATGTACAAATATATAGAACAAATATTAGACGACGAAAGAGTCAATCGATCAATATTGATGGTTTCATCAAGTGTTTGTCTAAGAGAGTTGAAGAAGAAGTAGGTCGACAGTAGTCTACCGATGAACTTAACCTCACAAAACTAAAACTCTAAGAGAAAAATGAATTCTATTTTATTGTTTGCTTTTTGTTTCATTAGGTTTATAATATAACAAGACTATATTTGAAATGGGAATATTATTAAACCCAATAAACCGGAATGAACAAATTTTGAAATAATAAAAGATGGGAGAAGGTTAGAATAACTGACAAGGTAACTAAATGATTAGTAGACTGATTGAATTGTTGACGGAATGATTCACTAACTGAATTATTTGCTGCCTGAATGATTCGCTGACTGAATGATCCATTAACAAAATAATTAACTAAAACTTCATTTTAAAGGTTAATTGTGAGAAATGTTTTGAAATTTAGTCACAAATTTGTTTTTTAACAGACCTAATAAATGAGATCGAATTAACTTTTGATAATTTTGAGATAGCTCTCATTCCTGACCCAGGTGTTGGTAGTATAGATACAAAATAACCCATAGATCCTACCATCAATATAGAATTAACTATAAAAAAATCTCTTTCTCAAAATGGAAAATATTTAGGAGTGATGTGAATAGAATTGAGTTCTTTCATACATTTTTTACCTTCATCTTGAATTTAAAGCACGGATTGAATTTTGATTCAACAACTGAATTTATTTTTAATAGGCTTTTAAAATGAGTTATCATTTGACCAGTATTTACGTTTGAAAATTTAGAACTAGTTTCCTACCAGAAGGGGGAATATGTATCAACTATTTTTATTATTGTAGCCCCTCATCACAAATTGCGATCCTGAGGACAGAATTTTGATATCTCTAGCATAAAAAAGATAAAGTAGGGGTGCATAATATTTTTTGTTTAGTCTGGATATAGCTATAAACTCTACAACATTTCGTAACTAGCGACTTGGTTAGGAGACAGTTCTCTAGACAGAAATATCCTACGTTAAAATGAGGACATGGGGACAAAGATATTGATATAATGACATTCCTGTATTACTAAACATAGCACAAAGCCAATTAAATACTTTGACGGGAGCTCGAGGGGTTTCCCCTTGTCAGCATATGGTACAATGAAACCTTAAACAAGTCGTCAATGTGTTTAAACATACTATAATAGAATAAACTGGCTACAATTCCTTTTATGTAATAACACACGTTAATCCTCTGTTAACACAGCTTAGGACGAAAAGTATATTTTCTAGCAGAGGAAAATAAAGAAGCAAGAAAGTTAGTGCTAAGTAACTGTAAAAACTTCACGATCACAGTTGGGATTCCACGTGAATCGCAGAGCTTGCCATGCTACCGGTTGCCAATCTTAGAGAAAAGGATATGATAAGAAGTTAGAAGTGAGAATCAGTTACAATTGCGACTCTCGGACTCGACTTCCGCTTAGTCACCGGAACAGCTGGTCTCAAGAAATTGGTCATGAATTATTTTTTTTAAGTTGGGCGTGCTAAATTTAAATGACCGGTTGAGTTTAGTGAACTAATAACACGGGTGGACCGTAATATCATTGGAGAAGATTGTAATGTGTTAATTTGCGGGTATTTGAGTTTAACAGCACACCAGGGCCATGCACGGTCCTACTAGGTTCAAGTGTGTTATTGTCAAGTTATATTTAATATTGTAAGTTCCTTCATTATTTATTATGGTTGGTTAAACATTGTTGGGAAGAGGAGCGGCTCACTAAATATTCAGTGTCAGAGACCCACTCTCCGTACTCAAAATGAAATTCGGTTGGCCAAATAGGTTAACCTCATAGACTACCCAAAAAGTCCTTAACAGCCCGTTAAGATAAATTCTTGTGTAAGATTTAAATAATCAAGAAAATCCAAAATTGTATTATAATATCATAAACTGTGAAGATTAATATCGCAGAGAGCTTTGCGCAAAGACTGTAGACGGATTCCTTGTATCGTCCATTCTTTCGAGAATGTGGCGATGTGGGAGATCTGTGTGTAGTTTCAAGTTCGGACTTACACACATACAAGTGGTGGAGGATGGGCAACGTATAAGTGCGGCTGAACTTTATTAGGATGCAACATCAATGCAGCGGAAATGTAAGACACTATTTTATCCCATTCCGAGTTTGGAACAGCATTTGTCGAGGGCTGTGTTGTTGAGAGGGAGCGTAGCTTTTAACATGAAGCCTCTGGATACCACGCGACCTACAGTTTTAATTAGACTTACTTATACAAACGGAAACTGTTTATTTCCATTGGTACGCATGGGACATTAATGAATAGTAATAAATTGTTGAACAAAGGCGACCTTGCAAAAGACAACCCAGGAAGTGAAAACGAAATGGTGGTGAAGGAAACTGAGGTTTTAACGAACCTCGTAGAACCCACTTTTTAATATTTGCAGCAGGACTAAAGGACTCTTGGAAAACCGACCACACCTGCGATTGAAAGAGTTAGAGATGGAGTCGAACTTGAGTAGGAAAGCTCGGGAATTACAGAAATGTGTGATATGAATCACTCAAAACTAAAAAGAATGAAATCTGTTGGAAGTAGGCCAATAGCAGATGTTAGAACAAGTACCTTACTATGCGGACAAGAAAACGAACCGTAAGATCGGAGGTTTGTTAACCAACGAAGCCCTGAAAGCATTCAAGATGACCACAGTACCAACGATCTTTCCAGAGACATAATTATCTGAAGACCAAGCGGATACGATCCAGGCGATGATTGTGGGCGAAGTCCTGTCTTTGGAAGAAAACCGTAGCACAAGGGTGTCGAGGGAAATGATGAAGCTAATAGATTGATTAAACAAAGATATGCATCTGAGTTTGGAGAACCTGAGTCGGCAGTAGAGATACCTGTGTGTCTGGTTGGGATGGTCATTCATCATAGGGTGGGATCTGAGAAAACACCAGCAAAAATTGGATAGTCTTGAGGAGCATTCTCATAGTAAATTGCTAGTGAGAGAAGTTCCTTCAGGTAGACCTGGAGGAACAGTACTAACCCTAGGCACCACGGGGAAACAGTGATCTTTGATTGTGAGGCTCTTGCTAAAAAAAGCACAGGGCTTTTCGCTTCCAAGCTCCTAGTAATCTCTCTTTGGTCGAGCTAGTGAGTGAAATAGAACCAACAACTCATAGAACATAGTGAATTAAGAGGTTCGTTGCACAATAGCCCAATGGTCGCGGTGTCTTGTGGTGTTTAATCTAATCTAATTTAATCTCCCAGAGCTGTGTGTCAAATAGTAACTCTTTTATGCATAAAATCAGTTACTATCCCCAAGGATAACTAGTAAATTTATCTAGTACACTATACACAGTTAATCCAATAATCATCCATTTAGGACTACCAAAAAATAATAACCACTATACTTGCGTGTTTACACAAAACTAGTATTAACAATCACAGGAACTAGATCACATGTTATACTCTTTTGAGTCGCCGCACTAGTTCACTATTATCGAGTAACTGAACTACAATTTACATGTAAGTGTTTGCTAAGTTTCATGAGAACTGTTTCAATCTTAAGGTCTCGAAGAGTGTTGCCATTTTGAGTGCGTTCATGACGTTCCGGAGTACTTTTCTTCTTCTTTTTTTTCTTCTTTCTTTTCTTTTCTGAAATCCTTGGATTACACTGACGTTAGGTTTTCTGGTACAAACACAACGTTGAATACGATAGGTCCAAATATGTTTCAGAGTTTGCTTATATAAGAGAAGTTTGTCGTGCGGTCTCAGCTCGCAATATCTTCCAAATCGCCAATACATTTTCTAACCTTATGTTCGTTTATCTCTTCTTTTGGATGTTCTCCTTCCAATGAAGCTTGGCATTAATATGATTTAGTTCTTAAAACTGCCTGGGTTCTTTATTTTTAAAATAATCAGTGGTTCAGGTCCAACAATTAAACTTTATTAACAATTATTATCAATTATAATCTTTTTACCTAAAATATAATACATTCTCCTCTACACTTTAATACAATATTCATATAATCATTTTACTAAAAATACAATATGTTTTTTTTCTCCAATTTATACAATATTCATATAATATTTTTTCTCAAAATACAATATGTTTTCCTTATCCACTTTAATAATATGTTTTTATATACAAATTTCTTATCAAGAATCCGGAATAACTCTAACTATCATAACTTTCAGACTTGATTTTATTATAATGTCGCTAATGAATGATTCCTCAGGTAATTACAAGTTGGCCTCTGTAATAAGTTTGTTCACCTTTCTCCTTCAGATTCCTTCTGCACCTTGGAGATTCTTCCACGCCAAATACCACTGGCTATCAGCAAAACCTCCAGCAGTCCTTCTTTGATTAAGTGACCCCCCCCCAATTCATCTGTCCAGAGCTTACATGCAGTGTTCTTGCTCAATGACGTATTGTTGCTTGCAATGCAAGCACCTACACAACTTTTTCAAGTCTGTCACAATACTTTTTATTATTCTGGCTTCTTAATAGAACTTCTAAAAGAACATAGACTATTATTCCTATATGTATAACTTACTTTCTAACAGCATCCAATATCTTTCTCTTATACTTTGCAGTGTTCGCATAATGCATAGTTTGTGAATGTATTACTACTGTTGCTGCTTTTCTAATAACGACATTTATCTGAGCTGATTTTGACTCATTTAATTTAATTATCTATTTCAGGGTCCAAATACTAACTTCGGCTGTTATCTTGTTTGGACGGGTGGTGTACAGTAGTAATGGTTGAGTAATTAAGACATGTATTACTTAACCAAAACAGTATGTCTGAACGGGTCGAGTATATTATTCAGTTACTCTACTAAAATACTGGATCCGTGTAGCTATGCTATTAACGGAATCCAATCTTGTTGTTGATACTAACACATATGTCGATACTACTTTAATTCAGTGAATGTAGTTATAACTGATCCTTCACACTTTGGTATATCTAGGGTGTGTACAAGATATAGGATTGGCTCTAGTAGAATTCCTTGAAACACTCCGGTAGATATTATCTTTAGTTCAGATTACATTTCAATCTTATGTGCAAAGTTTATCAAAAGCTTGTGCTACGTCAAGGAACAAATTATGCACTTATATTATGCTTGGAACATATTTATAGCAAAAGCAAAACAATCTTAGATTCTATTTCAATATATAAATACCTTAATATTTTTTAGAAATAAAATTTGCAAACAAATAACAACGAGGACCATTGAAACGATTTTGGTAGTTATTGATATTTATATGCCCTACAAAAATTAAAAAAAAATAGTTATATACATATATTTTTGTACGTCAAATCAAGTCAATTCTTACTAAAGAAGCTACAGGTGTTTCGTCATAACTTATGACATCATCAGGCTATACGTATATATTAAACCACTGCTATTAAAACATATTATATGAAATATTAAAATCTTCTAAAACTTGTTGAGTAGGCCTACATGTTAACAAACACTGGTAATTACGTGAATCTTGTCAATTCGCTGGTCTTTGTATCACTAACCATCAGTACACAACATTATTTGACCTTTACAAAGTTTATTTAACATCGTAATAGAGTTGGATGTAAACGATTTACCAATGAAATAAATATAATAAGAAATATAGTCCAGGCTAATAGTTGTAAGTCATCCATAGTGGACAAATGCCTCCAGAAACAGAAAAAAAAGACAAGTACACCGGGCGGTATCTGTTTCAAAATGCCCAAGTTTGGATGTTTTCCATATGATCGAAATTCTTTGCTTTAATAGTTCCAAAATGTCATTAGAAATGATAAATACATTATGCGTAGGTTCAAAAACGTGTGGCAATTTTTTATTAAACAAAATGTTAAAAATCGCTAAAATTATATATATTTTTTTCTTTCCTCCTGTATATCACAAAAACTATTCATTTTAAATAAATGTTTAAAAGGTTAAAAAGTTTTGTAATTAAATTTTACACAAGATTAGCGGGTTTAAAGTCGAAGAATGCATTATTAATATTGCAAAATTTGCAAAAATCATAAACAAATGGGAAAAAACAAGTCTTTTTTTGAATTTTATCGAGTACTTAGAGAATAGATAGGACCTTCATATTTGGCAAAAAACACTTTTTGGTATGATAAATCACCACACCAAATTTCATAAAAATCGGTGTTATAGTTTTTTAATAATAATTTTGCAATCCAGATTTTTTTTTTTTAATTATTTTTTCCAAGTTTAACAGAGACAAAACTAAAGCCTCTAGACACTTGAAAATTTAATCACATATAAAAGAGCACTCAAGCTTTCAAATGCATTTTGAAAAATTGAAATCCGTTAATTAGGAAAGCCTTGGTAAAAGTTTAAAATTTATTTAATTTTTGGTCTTATAAACAAATAAAATTACTTCGTGAATTATACATTTTTTCTTCTTTAAACTCATATCAAAAGTACTGGGAAAGACGATTCTAACCTATCAAAGATAACCGTCGTTTACGGCGCAACTACGAGGGTAGGAGGGTGGTTTTAAACAAATACCTTTGTCATTTCGAGTGTTTTCCACATATTAAATTTCAAATCTTGCGCAAATGTCCAATCCTGATAAAATGTCGATTGAAGATATTCAAATTTGTAAGAAATTCACGATTGAAATCGCGCATTCAAAATTGTAAAGAGTTTAAAAATTTCAACTTTCTCAGCCACAATATACACGATATACAAAACGGCCATAACAAGAAGTTTACTTTATGTACGCGAGGCTTTCGTGGAACATTTAAAAATGTTCCTGTAGTTGTAGTAGGAGAAGTATTAATTACTACTGTGAATTTCACCACAGTGTTCATTGAACATGTAAATTACATAGATAGGCTTATCAGTAAAACGTTTACATTATAATTTGCCGGTTGGGTTAATTCATAGGTTTCAACACAGGTAGGGTAGGGATCCGTAATCTCCAACCGTCACTAATTGTTGGTTGTTGGCGTTGTGCAGTATCATGTAGCCCATGTTTGCCGACGCCTTCATTATCTCGGCGTCCCAGGATAGGTTTCCTTATTTGCAGGCAGTGTAACGATCATGTCTAATGATGTGTCGGTGAGGGATCGTATTCCCGAGCACGTTCTCTTGTTGGTGATTTCATTAATTATATTCACCATTGGGGTCGCTAATACTCAACTACTAGGAAATACTTGAGTTGACTTGAGCGTATGAATTTCATTTCTTGTATCCGCTCTATTGTCAAACACAACTTAGGCATTAATAATGGCAGATTGGAAAGCTGCAAAATATTAGGTATTTTAGTTTGAATCAGTAAGCAAGATAAGAAATTACCGAAAACCCGTTTTGAAACCTTTCGATTAAATTATTTGACTAATCATCATTGACGGTTGATATATGATTTAGAACTTGAAGTTGTAAAATTATAGGCTATACCTGATGGGTATACCAGTATCAATGGTATTGTGGCCAAACGATGTTAATTAGAAACTTGGTGTACAGTTTCACTTGATTAATTTGTGAATATGAAAAATTTAAAGAAATTATTTGTTTTCAAATTTAGGTTCTCCAAAGTGAATTTATATTAGGGGAAATTTAGAGATTTACAAATGTAAACAAAGGTCAAGTTATACCTTATTTTAAAGGTCTTTGAAAAACAAAGAAACGAATATATATACATATTTTTCTCTTATCTTTTACCCCTTAATAATGTCTACATAAAATATCTGAAATATTTGATCTGACATTCATCTGTATCGTGGTTTTGTTTTTGTAATCAAGTAAGTCATCAGCATCAAATAATCTTTAAAATAGTGTCCTATTTTACACAAAATATCTCAACTCAAATTTTTGTAAATTCAAATAACCCAATGCAAAAGTTCTTAATAGACAAGATAAGTCGAGTTTTACATCAAATGAGTCTTACAAAAGTGGACATAATTTTCATAATGAAGGTAAAATATGTACAAAATTGGTGTTTTGGTGTTTTTACTGTACAAAGTAAATAAATAATCGTAAAAAATGAGAGAAATTAATATTAAAATGAATAATAAATACATTTTGATTTGATAGCCAAGTCCTTAATAATTTGGATCCATTTCTTAGTTTTATCAAATTCTTAGAGAAACAAGAAATAATTGGTCTTTTAAATTATCTTCGGTCAAACAAAAGCAGAAATTTACCTGTCCGAAGGGATAAGTTTAGTCCACTTTTATACAAATTATTTACTTGCTTTGTACCTTAAATTATAAACACACCATTGAAACAAAAGGTGTTTAATAGCTATTTTGAAACTACTAGAGATCATAAAAGTCTAAGCACAAAAAATTCAATTGTGCAAAATTTCAACATATCTCGATGTATCTTTTCATTCAACAATTAGAATTTTTAATAATTCAAAAATTAGAGTTGGGGAATTTGGTTTCTTTTTAACTGCCAATATGATCCGTAATCAAGGTCAATTTTGCTAATATTGATTCCATTTTAAATATTCTTTTGAACAATTCAGATATTTTAGAAGGCCATTTTAAAATGATGAGAAATAAGAAGAAAAATCTTAATCCAAAAATGCTTTTTTCAAAGACAACTTTTAAAATGAGATATAATTTAATACATCTTTACAGAAATAAAACCTTACCACTTCAATATCTGTCCTTCTGAAAAAAAAAAAATCTCTAAATTCTCCATATAAAGAGTTTCTAGCAACTGTTTTCTCACAAGACAAAAATGAATTTCTAAATTTAAAATGGACTGCAATTTTCAGCAGCTTTTCTTTGGTATACTTACTTGTCTAATGATTCGTAAATTCAAAAAAAACTCTTTCACGCTTATTAAAATATCTACTTCATACGACGCGAGCATATTAGCTGTATACTTAGTATTGTTACTGAGCATACTCCATACAGTATAATTAATTATGTAGAATCAAGTAATGTTTTTAATTAATAGTACTGATACAGATAACCCAGGTTTACGACTAGGCATCACGCGAGGGTTGGATGGTGTTATTATTAATGAGCTAGGTCAAAGTTCAAAGGTTAATTATACAAAATATCAATGAAAATAGTTAATTACGTTGACGGTCAGATTTTTTACAGAACTAGGGATTCAACTTTTTGAAGAGATTTTTTAAAAATTGTATTTATACTATAGGTCTACGTATATTTGTAAAATTTTAAGAAGTTCGAAACGTTAAATTTCCTGAAGGTTTCTGGCAATTAGGTCATGAGAAGAGGTTAGTTTAGGACATAAGTGGAAGGATGTCACGTGACTGTTGGTCCCGCCCTAAAATATACACTTTACTAATAAAACCACAAAAATACTTTATTCGAAAAATTTTATTACATTGATTATACGAAACAGAGGATCATCGAAAAAGATGGGCCTGATTTTAAACTATTAGCCCACAGTCAAAAAGTACAGGAAGATTAATAATATTTTATGCGCAATTTTTTCGACACGACAATTTCCTTTACATCAGTACACTTATCAACATATCGACTTATAACTTTATCTTATATATTTTAAGAGAGAGATAAGAACTTTGGAGGACAAAGACATGACCAGCTCTACTGATCCATTCGTTCGGAAACCTACCGTTGAGAGAGCGGCAAACTTTAATACTGTAATGTGGCGGCGCATCATCTTCTTGGATTAGCGGCATAGCACTCTTTTGATCAAGTTGGAGCAAAACATACTTTACCAGCATGTCTAAATAAATATCTTCTATAATTATTCGTTTCATAAACATACAGCTTAACTGCATCGCACATAATCTACACTAAAAATTTACTTTGGCGAATCCCCATCGTACTCAATAATTTTCTTTGGTTACTGTTATCAACAAATTCTGCAAACAACAATTTAAATAAAATTTTGCTTTACACTGAATTACCAAGTATATTATTGTTTTTGCATTTAAATTTAATTTAAGAATTACATTGAACTTCTGTAGACCTATGTTCAGGCTTAATTTGTTGAATGAGCTGAAGTTTATAGGCATACAGCTTTAGGCACTTTGAGTAGAACTTTTGAATAGTAGAATTCGTAATCCCTAGTGGAACACTTGAACGTGGAAATACATTTTCAAGTTCCTCAAATATAAATGTCTTCTCAAGCGTTCAACCGTGGTCAAACCGAAGATTTAGGTGCTCACACTATCAGTTTATTTGAACATTCGAACCAACGAGTAATACATTTCACAACAGATTTGAACTCCGGGAACAACAACAAGCAGTGAGCTTTTTGTTGTACCGTCGCCATCTTGATGACACTCAAGTACAGTCACACTCTAAACATAATTTTAACTCTTTCTGAATATTTTGTAAAATAATGTAAAAGGTTGCTTTACAATTACGCATTATAAATTAGGTTCATCTTTCAGATTACTTTGTACATATAGTATTATTATGAAACTTTTAATTTGTGTTAGAACAACCGAAGATAAAAAGTTTGATTATTTTTAAAGTGAAAACTTCTATTGGTTCGTTGGGTACTTTTTTGTCTGGATGTTTTAATGAAATCTCGCGTCACGCTCATGTTACTTCATCGTACCTCACTCGAATCAAGTATATATATAGACGACAAACGATAGCATGGAGAGAGAATGAGCGATGATTCAGTGTATACATATAGATATATAATTATGTATATGCGCGCGCAGTCGCGATATATATGCTCTCGCATAAATATTGCACAAAGTTTCTTACATACCCATATATATTAAAACTAAAAATCTATGAAAAATATTGCACTAACTTTCTGAGACTCCCATACATGATGGTCAAACTAATAACCAATGCAAACATATTGCACAAACTTTCTCACATACCCATATACTGTATATTAAATTAAAAATCTATAAAGATATGCATTAACTTTCTCAGATTCCCATACATAGTCAAACTTATAATAATGCAAAAATATTGCACACACTTTCTCAGATTCTCATACAAAGTCAAACTAATAATCAATGAAAAATATTGTACAATTTTTCTCACATGCTCATACATATTAAACTAAATATCTATAAAGATATGCATTAACTCTCTCAGATTCCCATACAAAGTCAAACTAAGAACCAATTAAAAATAATGCACAAACTTTCTCACATACCCATACATATTAAACTAAAAATCTATAAAGATACATATATTAACGTTCTCATACTCCCATACATAGTCAAACTAATAATCAATGCAGAAATATTGAACAAACTTTATCACATATCCATTACATATTAAAATTAAAAATCGACGAAAAATAGTCCACTAACTTTCTCAGGCTCCCATACATAGTCAAATTAAAAAAATGAACCATTAAATATAATTAATACTTTATTATATTTATTGGAAGTTAAAAATTTTATTAATTTTTAAAATTGATAGTTAAAGTTTTCACTTCTGTCACCGTACCGCGAGGGTAACTTTTATTTTTAATGAAATCGACCCGTAAAATTACCTTTAACACTGAATAACGATTTTTGCATCTTATTCTTTCATTCAAATCAAGTCAAAATGTACACTTGTTTCCTTCAACCTTACAAATTATAGTCTCTCATAATACATTCTTCTTACTCCACTAAACGTTTCCAAAGTTAAAAGAGAACGCCGATACTTGAGCACGCTCTTGTGTGCTTTTAATTAAACCAGACAAAGCCCTCGGAAACTGTTTCTCTGAAATCGTTGCAAAGTTTATTATATATTTACGATGTGTTTCAAATAAAGCTAGCAGAGACATTAAACTATGCACAGTGTTGTCTTTGTACCGAGTTTTATCCCCAGAGAGTTCTGAGACTATAGCTGAGCACAGCTGTGTCTCGATACTAAGATAAGGATCAAATCCCCTCCTCAGCTCTCCCCCGGTCCTTTATATCTACTTTTACTACCAGTCTAAATATTTATTTTATAGGACTGTTGCAAAAGCGAAACAGATGTAAAATTGTTCTAGTCGTATTCATAGTTTAAAATTAAGCACTAATAATCATAACTTTGTATTTTTTTACTTTATTATTCTGTACATAAGGAAAATGTAATACCGCGGTAAACAAATCGATCTCGAAATTTTTGTCGTTATATTCATAATCAAAACAATTCTGTGTGTGT
The DNA here is from genome assembly GCA_963513935.1 of Aphrophora alni. Classification (NCBI taxonomy): domain Eukaryota; kingdom Metazoa; phylum Arthropoda; class Insecta; order Hemiptera; family Aphrophoridae; genus Aphrophora; species Aphrophora alni. The sequence continues at coordinate 105,044,236 of OY740768.1, read as the reverse complement.
TTACAAAATATTTGTTTGTATTCAGCAGTGAATTATCATATATCGATTGACTAATTGATCAATATTGTTATATAGTGGTTGTTTGACTGCTAATCAATAGTGTAAAATAAGAATTACTTCAATTAAAAATTGCGATGAAGGGGAGGGGGTTGCTATAGGAAAGAAAAAACACACAAAAAATTGATTTTCTCAAAATTAGCTGTATAGATTTTGATGACATTTTATATAGAGAAGGCTAGAAAGTTATGGAAACTATTCGATAATTGTTGAACCAATAAGAGCGAAAATCAAGAATTAGTCTACACATATTGGTTAAATTAAACTACTTTTGTATATACAGTCTAATTTCTCAACCCATAAAAGGAGCCTTCCAGAGGATGTAAGTGAAAATTTTCACATGGAAACATATTTTGTATTACAGGATAACATATAAAGGTACATTTTAAAACGATTTTACTCTTGGTACTTAAAAAAAATTCAACCGTTAAGAAAACAGCAATTCTTGAAATAGTAGAAATTAAGAATTTTCAGGCGTAGAAAAAAACTAAGCTTCTACCCAAGAAAGTTAAAAAAATAAAATAACACTAAAATCTTTAGAGAAATAAAAATAAATCTTAAAAACTGTCTTTTTATGAAACTCTTTTCAATGAATGTAATGGTTTAGGGTGTTTTTATTATTTATTCTCTTTTTTCCCCATAATCCCTTATGCAACCATAAAAAAATTACAGGAGTAAATTTACACTCCAAACAACACCGAAAACAACCATATTATACAAAAATAGTTGTAAAGACTTCTAGGTAATAACTTAATAATTTAAAGTATAAAATTTGGAGACTAATTACAGCTGTTAACAGAGTGTAAATAGCCGTTGTGGGACTTGACGCTCTCTAGGGAAATGCCATGAGTCAACAGCAACTGCTAATTAGATTTATAGTCTCCATTATTCCTCTACAGCCACAGCCTACTGGATTACGCAGGATGTCTTTTAATTTGTACACTTCTCTATTATTTGTGACATTATCAAACAAAAATATCTACTGGAAATTAGATTCGAAAAATATTACAACTTTTTTTTTAATACAGCAAGGCTATAGTTTTAAAGAGCGGTTATTACAGCATAACCGGGAAAAAATGTAAAAATAAAATTAATTTAACAAATGATCTGTGTGTAATTGTCAAATTATTTACGAAAAATGCAATGGAACATTTAAATTAATCACTTAATAATTTATTAACATTAAAAGTTCAATCAAATTAAAACAATTAAACAGATTTTCATACTTCTGGATCTTATTTCAATCTCAAACATTAAATGATTTGGATGAAAATCTAATCATTATAATGGAGACGGATACGGATCAAACTATAAAAATTAATTCAGATAACACGTTTTTGAAATACCCTACACGTTTTGCTTTTACTCCTAACCTTTAAGAGATTTGGTCAAAAATATAATCGTTCCATGGACAACACTGTTTTATTAGTCTCTTGGAGATAATACGTGACAAATATACCACAAACTGTGACAGACAGAAATCATTCTCAATATGGATAACAATATTGAGAACCACTAAAAACGCTATATGGAATAATCGCACCTCCAGAATAGATTCCTTGGTTCACAAGGATTTGTTAAGAGTAAAATATTTCCTTGTTTATTTGACGGATTAAGTCATAGATCATCCAGGTTGTAAGGCATGAAGGGCTGAAATGATAGCGACATACTTGAGGGTGTAATATATAACATTGGTATAATATCAATAAGTAGGGTCTCATGATTCCAGTTTACATTTACCGTAATAAAAAAGAGACAGTATACAGCTTTATCTTGAAAGAATGCAAAATTTTTCCATGTTTAGAATTAAAAAGGAATTTAATGTATGTAACTCAATTACTCAAAAATGTATTAATGCATACATAACTGATTTAATCAGTTTATGTCCATTTAATTACTAGTCCATTTCGATAAATGGATATTTTCAAATAATCTGCAATAATGCTTTCATTTACTATAATAAGTGAAGTGACATAAATTATAGATCTAATTAAAAAAAAAAAACCTTAATAATTAGCAACATACAGTAATTGATTGAATATGTTAATAGTATACTAAAATATATTGTTCAATAAATTAAATTAAATGATTATTAAATGTATTATTAAAATTTTTAAAAAACGGCTGTACAGAAAGTATTTTGGAATTTGTGATTTTTTCACATGTAAACCGACGATCTAGAATTTGTTGTCCAAAACAAAATAACCAATTTACAAATATTTAGCTTAATTTATGTCAGGAGTTGTATAATATAATATGACTAATCTATTAACTACAATAGACCGTAGTATAAAAAACCTTTCGGATTCAGTTTCACTTTTAATTAGTAATTAAAGACAATTTGGGTCATATAAAAACACAGATTGCCACCATTCTTTTGGTTGAGTTTTTCTAGATCATGTATATAAAGTGTCTCATAAATGTGTGATATTTATAAATAGTTGTGCTAAACGTAAATACAACTCAAGAAAAAGAAAACTTTGTAGTTATATTCCTAATAAACTGGAAAGAAATATTAGAACACGTACTAAAAGCAAGGTGGGAAGTTCTATTGATCTAAGTTTCATTGTTTAGCAGTTATAAAAACGTTTCCATTCTTTTTTTCACACTGTATATAGTATGTTTTTACATGTTTCATGTATGTGTAATTTATTTATTTCAATTTAATTTTACCTCTATATAATTATATGATTTATTTTTTAAACATTGTGTAGTTAATTTCGAGCTCTGACCTATAATGAACATTTTATAAAGACTAAAATTAATATGTTTTTGCGAAGCAAGTGCATGGAGATTTTTTCACATATATACCTCACGAGACTAGTGAGGCAGAAGGTTCATTGGGATAAATTTTGTATCTCGCTTATAGATCGTTATTACTTATAAATGTTGATTATACGTCCACAAAGAATTTTTCAGTACGTAATAATGAATTTTTGAAATCTCCATTTTGTAAGTAGAAAACAGCTTAATACTTTTGCTCAAATTACTTATTCCATTCATCATTATTGCTGACAGATGCTTCAGCGCAATTTAGAAACATAATTATCCTGATCGACAAATCTGATTCTCTATTTAAAATAAACGTCGTAAACTGAACTATTGTTTTCAATCGTTAGTATTCGTATAACATAAGTTATAGTCTGGGGTGCATTTAAGTAATATAAATTGCTCCTTTAAAAATATTGTGTAAGACTTGTGGAAAATTTAAAATAAATAAATAAAATACCTCCAAATATGAAGAAAAAGCCTCAACAAGACGATATTTCAATGACAAAGACATAATTATTCTTAGTTGTAAAGATCACACAAACTCTAATGACACAAGTCATAACGACTTAGGTAGATTTGACAAGAACCTTTCAGAAAACGGTGACAAATAAGAGTAAAATAATATAATATAAATGGTAACATCCTAAGTAGGTAACACAATTTAAAAACAAACTTAAACCAATTATTTTTTCATTTTTAAATGAAGTTTAATCTAAATGAAAGCGAATTAATAATATACAAACTTCCACTTCACTGTACCATAACTAACTATGTAACAAGTAAACCCATAAATAACACAATTGGACCAGTTATTACAAATGTGTTATCACCATTCAACTTAGCTCATAAAAACTAACTACAATAAAATATAAGTAGTTTTTTTGTCAAACTTTGTTCATAAGACCAACCTACAATAAAAAAGAGTTTATTATCAATATGTTTTTTCTATACTTTACATAAGGTCGCGCAACAATAATTATTTTTATGTACCTTTAAAATTACCATCCAAAGTTGCTTATAAGACCAGTTTATAATAAAAAATTTAAGAATACAAGTAAAACTATTCTTGATAAATGGAGATAATTCATTAGAATATTAAATTACTGATTATAAATTTTACTACATAGATGGACGTTATAGTACAAATTCTAGTCAACTGATTATAAATCGAATTCACTGCGACATCTGTCGAGCTAAATTAGCATCTACTATAATGTAATACTCTGGCAATGAGCTGGCTATAGTCCCTGGAAGCTGCAATGCTTGTTCTGTTGTTAATTTATTGTCGAGTAATTGAATTTGATTTATACTTCATTGCGGAGATTTACAGATTTGTGATTCATGTAACTTGAACGTATTGTTATAATATCTCAGACCAACAACAAGTGAATATTAATAAAATGGTCCACATACTTTCTCAATATGCACAGAAACCAAAGCAACAATAATATGTAGTATGCATTTTTGTAGAGCGTAAAACTGATGCAATTCTAAATCGAGTCTTAACTCTCTAATATTTAGCTGGTAAATCGGTTGTAATGGTTTAAATTAAAAGTGCTGCCCTAACCGCCATCTTGAAAATAATGTCTATAAAAACAACTTTACAGCCCTAACCGCCTTCTAAGAGACGACATTTATAAAACAACGTTACTGTCGTAACCGCCTTCTTGGAAATAATGTTTATAAAACAAACATTACTGCTCTAACCGTCTTCTTGGAAACAAAGTTTGTAAAAACAACATTACTGCCCTAACCGCCTTCTTGGAGATAATATTTATAAAACAACATTACTGCCCTTAACGCCTTCTTGGAAACAATGTTTATAAAAGCAACGTTACGGCTCTAACCGCCTTTTTAGAGACGATGTTTATAAAATCAACGTTACTTCCCTTACCGCTTTCTTAGAGACGATGTTTATAAAAAGAACGTTACTACTCTAACTGCCTTCTTAGAGACGATGTTTATAAACAGAACTTTACTACCCTAAGCGCCTTCTTAGAGACGATGTTTATAAAAAGAACTTTACTACCCCAACCGCCTTCTTAGAGACGATGTTTATAAAATCAACGTTACTTCCCTAACCGTCTTCTTAGAGACGATGCTTATAAAAGAACTTTACTACCCTAACTGCCTTCTTAGAGACGATGCTTATAAAAGAACTTTACTATCCTAACCGTCTTCTTAGAGACGATGATTATAAAAAGAACTTTACTACCCTAACCGTCTTCTTCGAGACGATGATTATAAAAAAGAATTTTACTACCCTAACTGCCTTCTTAGAGACGATGTTTATAAAAGAACTTTACTACCCTAACCGCCTAATTAGAGACGATGATTATAAAATGAACTTTACTACCCTAACTGCCTTCTTAGAGACGATGATTATAAAAAAGAACTTTACTATCCTAACCGTCTTCTTAGAGACGATGATTATAAAAAGAACTTTACTACCCTAACCGTCTTCTTCGAGACGATGATTATAAAAAAGAATTTTACTACCCTAACTGCCTTCTTAGAGACGATGTTTATAAAAGAACTTTACTACCCTAACCGTCTTCTTAGAGACGATGATTATAAAAATAACTTTACTACCCTAACCGCCTAATTAGAGACGATGATTATAAAAAGAACTTTACTACCCTAACTGCCTTCTTAGAGACGATGATTATAAAAAAGAACTTTACTATCCTAACCGTCTTCTTAGAGACGATGATTATAAAAAGAACTTTACTACCCTAACCGTCTTCTTCGAGACGATGATTATAAAAAAGAATTTTACTACCCTAACTGCCTTCTTAGAGACGATGTTTATAAAAGAACTTTACTACCCTAACCGTCTTCTTAGAGACGATGATTATAAAAATAACTTTACTACCCTAACCGCCTAATTAGAGACGATGATTATAAAAAGAACTTTACTACCCTAACTGCCTTCTTAGAGACGATGATTATAAAAAAGAACTTTACTATCCTAACCGTCTTCTTAGAGACGATGATTATAAAAAGAACTTTACTACCCTAACCGTCTTCTTCGAGACGATGATTATAAAAAAGAATTTTACTACCCTAACTGCCTTCTTAGAGACGATGTTTATAAAAAGAACTTTACTACCCTAAGCGTCTTCTTAGAGACGATGATTATAAAAATATCTTTACTACCCTAACCGCCTAATTAGAGACGATGTTTATAAAAAGAACTTTACTACCCTAACTGCCTTCTTAGAGACGATGTTTAGAAAAAGAACTTTACTATCCTAACCGTCTTCTTAGAGACGATGATTATAAAAAGAACTTTACTACCCTAACCGTCTTCTTAGAGACGATGATTATAAAATGAACTTTACTACCCTAACTGCCTTCTTAGAGACGATGATTATAAAAAAGAACTTTACTATCCTAACCGTCTTCTTAGAGACGATGATTATAAAAAGAACTTTACTACCCTAACCGTCTTCTTCGAGACGATGATTATAAAAAAGAATTTTACTACCCTAACTGCCTTCTTAGAGACGATGTTTATAAAAGAACTTTACTACCCTAACCGTCTTCTTAGAGACGATGATTATAAAAATAACTTTACTACCCTAACCGCCTAATTAGAGACGATGATTATAAAAAGAACTTTACTACCCTAACTGCCTTCTTAGAGACGATGATTATAAAAAAGAACTTTACTATCCTAACCGTCTTCTTAGAGACGATGATTATAAAAAGAACTTTACTACCCTAACCGTCTTCTTCGAGACGATGATTATAAAAAAGAATTTTACTACCCTAACTGCCTTCTTAGAGACGATGTTTATAAAAAGAACTTTACTACCCTAAGCGTCTTCTTAGAGACGATGATTATAAAAATATCTTTACTACCCTAACCGCCTAATTAGAGACGATGTTTATAAAAAGAACTTTACTACCCTAACTGCCTTCTTAGAGACGATGTTTAGAAAAAGAACTTTACTACCCTAACCGTCTTCTTAGAGACGATGTTTATAAAATCAACGTTACTTCCCTAACCGTCTTCTTAGAGACGATGCTTATAAAAGAACTTTACTATCCTAACCGTCTTCTTAGAGACGATGATTATAAAAAGAACTTTACTACCCTAACCGTCTTCTTAGAGACGATGATTATAAAAAGAACTTTACTACCCTAACCGCCTAATTAGAGACGATGATTATAAAAAGAACTATACTACCCTAACTGCCTTCTTAGAGACGATGATTATAAAAAAGAACTTTACTATCCTAACCGTCTTCTTAGAGACGATGATTATAAAAAGAACTTTACTACCCTAACCGTCTTCTTCGAGACGATGATTATAAAAAAGAATTTTACTACCCTAACTGCCTTCTTAGAGACGATGTTTATAAAAAGAACTTTACTACCCTAAGCGTCTTCTTAGAGACGATGATTATAAAAATATCTTTACTACCCTAACCGCCTAATTAGAGACGATGTTTATAAAAAGAACTTTACTACCCTAACTGCCTTCTTAGAGACGATGTTTAGAAAAAGAACTTTACTATCCTAACCGTCTTCTTAGAGACGATGATTATAAAAAGAACTTTACTACCCTAACCGTCTTCTTAGAGACGATGATTATAAAATGAACTTTACTACCCTAACTGCCTTCTTAGAGACGATGATTATAAAAAATAACTTTACTATCCTAACCGTCTTCTTAGAGACGATGATTATAAAAAGAACTTTACTACCCTAACCGTCTTCTTCGAGACGATGATTATAAAAAAGAATTTTACTACCCTAACTGCCTTCTTAGAGACGATGTTTATAAAAGAACTTTACTACCCTAACCGTCTTCTTAGAGACGATGATTATAAAAATAACTTTACTACCCTAACCGCCTAATTAGAGACGATGATTATAAAAAGAACTTTACTACCCTAACTGCCTTCTTAGAGACGATGATTATAAAAAAGAACTTTACTATCCTAACCGTCTTCTTAGAGACGATGATTATAAAAAGAACTTTACTACCCTAACCGTCTTCTTCGAGACGATGATTATAAAAAAGAATTTTACTACCCTAACTGCCTTCTTAGAGACGATGTTTATAAAAAGAACTTTACTACCCTAAGCGTCTTCTTAGAGACGATGATTATAAAAAAGAATTTTACTACCCTAACTGCCTTCTTAGAGACGATGTTTATAAAAAGAACTTTACTACCCTAAGCGTCTTCTTAGAGACGATGATTATAAAAATATCTTTACTACCCTAACCGCCTAATTAGAGACGATGTTTATAAAAAGAACTTTACTACCCTAACTGCCTTCTTAGAGACGATGATTATAAAAAAGAACTTTACTATCCTAACCGTCTTCTTAGAGACGATGATTATAAAAAGAACTTTACTACCCTAACCGTCTTCTTCGAGACGATGATTATAAAAAGAACTTTACTACCCTAACCGTCTTCTTAGAGACGATGATTATAAAAAGAACTTTACTACCCTAACTGCCTTCTTAGAGACGATGATTATAAAAAAGAACTTTACTATCCTAACCGTCTTCTTAGAGACGATTTTTATAAAAAGAACTTTACTACACTAACTGCCTTCTTAGAGACGATGATTATAAAAAGAACTTTACTACCCTAACCGTCTTCTTAGAGACGATGTTTATAAAAGAACTTTACTACCCTAACCGTCTTCTTAGTGACGATGATTATAAAAAAGAACTTTACTATCCTAACCGTCTTCTTAGAGACGATTTTTATAAAAAGAACTTTACTACACTAACTGCCTTCTTAGAGACGATGATTATAAAAAGAACTTTACTACCCTAACCGTCTTCTTAGAGACGATGTTTATAAAAGAACTTTACTACCCTAACCGTCTTCTTCGAGACGATGATTATAAAAAAGAATTTTACTACCCTAACTGCCTTCTTAGAGACGATGATTATAAAAAAGAACTTTACTACCCTAACCGTCATCTTAGTGACGATATTTATAAAAAGAACTTTACTACACTAACTGCCTTCTTAGAGACGATGATTATAAAAAGAACTTTACTACACTAACTGCCTTCTTAGAGACGATGATTATAAAAAAGAACTTTACTACCCTAACCGTCATCTTAGTGACGATATTTATAAAAAGAACTTTACTACACTAACTGCCTTCTTAGAGACGATGATTATAAAAAGAACTTTACTACTCTAACCGTCTTCTTAGAGACGATGTTTATAAAAGAACTTTACTACCCTAACCGTCTTCTTAGAGACGATGATTATAAAAAAGAATTTTACTACCCTAACTGCCTTCTTAGAGACGATGTTTATAAAAGAACTTTCCTACCCTAACCGTCTTCTTAGAGACGATGATTATAAAAAAGAACTTGACTACCCTAACCGTCATCTTAGTGACGATATTTATAAAAAGAACTTTACTACCCTAACTGCCTTCTTAGAGACGATGTTTATAAAAAGAACTTTACTACCCTAACCGTCTTCTTAGAGACGATGATTATAAAAATAACTTTACTACCCTAACCGCCTAATTAGAGACGATGTTTATAAAAAGAACTTTACTACCCTAACTGCCTTCTTAGAGACGACGTTTAGAAAAAGAACTTTACTACCCTAACCGCATTCTTAGAGACGATGTTTATATAAATAACTTTACTACCCTAACCGTCTTCTTAGAGACGATGATTATAAAAAAGAATTTTACTACCCTAACCGTCATCTTAGTGACGATATTTATAAAAAGAACTTTACTACCCTAACTGCCTTCTTAGAGACGATGTTTATAAAAAAGAACTTTACTACCCTAACCGTCTTCTTAGAGACGATTTTTATAAAAAAGAACTTTACTACCCTAACCTGCTTCTTAGTGACGATATTTATAAAAAGAACTTTACTACCCTAACTGCCTTCTTAGAGACGATGTTTATAAAAGAACTTTACTACCCTAACCGTCTTCTTAGAGACGATGATTATAAAAAAGAACTTTACTACCCTAACCGCCTAATGAGAGACGATGTTTATAAAAAGAACTTTACTACCCTAACTGCCTTCTTAGAGACGATGTTTAGAAAAAGAACTATACTACCCTAACCGCATTCTTAGAGACGATGTTTATAAAAAGAACTTTACTACCCTAACCGTCTTCTTAGAGACGATATTTATAAAAAGAACGTTACTACCCTACCCGTCTTTTTGTATTCAAAGTCTATAGAAACACGATAAATACGTGAGCAGATTTGTCTATTACAATGATCCGTAAATTATATCCGATAGGTTATTTTTAATATAGAGTATTACAACAGTGGACGTCTTTTATTAAAAAGAAGTTTTATTAATTATGATAATATTTTAAGTTAAAATATATGGCATTTTACAATATTTTGTATTTTGTATGTCCTGACGAATACTCTAATAGCAGGATTGGAAAAGAACGAGAGTTGGTCAAGAGAGACCTGATAAGAAAGATGAAAGCTCTACCCGAGATTACATGAAAAATAGTTGTAGTTTCAACTAGGGTTTCTTTTGCACCTTACAGATAGGCGTCTGTTATCACTATGCATGGGCCCCTGGAGTAGCTTCCGTCTCCTGATAAAGTTTACGCTAGACTAAATCAAGGCCTAAGCCTAGTAAACAGTTTTCCTGTCAGACAATGTGTTAGCACATTGAGTTCCCGTTGTAGTAATTGCTAACAGTCTTAACTCTCCATATTTCCTCACAAATCTGGGCCTATACAGAAAGAGAACGCTAGACAGTAGACTAACTGGTCCTCAAGCTTACCTAGTAATAAACTGAGATAAAGTTATAACAACGTCGATCAATGTTCCATCTCCTTCTTTTTTGAAATTTACTTCCGAACACTAATTTTATTTATAATTAATTATAGAACAAAAAAATCCTATTTTTTCATTCAACAGCAGCTATTCCGGTTATTCAGGCATTCTAAGTACTGTACACGATGTATTCCTTAGACATGTTCGTAAACACTTACTGAACATTAACAACACGAAACATTAAGTACAACGCTTTATACACATGCACAAAAACATTTTATTACAGTCCAAACAGTTATACCCACTCTCCCGTTAGGTAACCCAAGGGAACGAACACAGGTTAAACTTATTTATTGATGAAGGAAATGCAATTAATTATAATGCAAGTCTCTCTGCAACAGGCAACTAGTTTAATTAGAAAACGTAATTAAACAGAAGCCAACTAGAAAGTAGGACAATTATTGTAATGCTATTATAATGTTAAATTATAATGTCAGATTTACATTGATTAAAGTTTTAAAAACTGCTGAACTTGTACATAAAATAAGTTAATATAAAACATTTTAAAATTAGAAACATGATTTTTAAAGCATATTGTTCTTATTTTTTATCTAAATACATCGAAATTAATCAAAATTTATTGATAGTATAACAAAGTATATTTGAATTCATCAAAATATAAGGAGTAAATCAAAATACATTCAAATTTATCGACATATATCTAAATATATCGAAAGGTATCAAAATGTAACAAATAAATCATAAATCGTAATATAATAAAAATATCGAAATATATCGAGATATATAAAAGTAACGACGGAATATTGTATTGTCACCTGACTTACGTCAGTGAGCAAAATTGCATTTTTCTATGACGACAGGAAGTGAGTTAAGCTTTCAAGATTTGATGACAAATAAACACGGTAGTGGGTTAAAGAAAAGCATGTAAAAATAGTGTTTGTAGTCCTGTTTTCTACGGTAAACAATTATTCTTTAAAAATGCTATAAGAAATATATTAAAAAAATATTAATTACGCCCCAACTCCTCTTTTACCCGCGTTATTTCACTTCGGGCAACAAACCCTATCAGGGATTAGCTGGAAAAGGCAACAATTGTTTTCTTTAGCTATTTCTCTTGTAATCAACCTCTTTCAAGCCTAAGTATGATACATTGATTTATTTTTAATTTGAACGGGCAGCCGTTATAAATAGAATCTACAAAGCGACCTCTACTTTTTGCTGTTTTCTCTACAATGATGTAGCTTTAGATAGATAATACCATTTAGAAATATTTATGTTGATCCACAAAAAACCAATAGGAGGGGGGGCTAAATTAACTCGTTAAAAGTTTTGAAAAGAGGAGGGATGGCTTGTATACGTAATAACACAACTAATATAATCACTACAGCAATCATTTTTTACTGTCGAACTACAGCAAAAAATTACTGTCGAACTATACATTTCTTTTCGTTTCTGTCATTACTTGGAAATTTTATAGGACAGCCCTATAAAAATTGAGGCTTACCAATTTTAAAAAATCAAATCCCTATTTTTAATGAAATTTAGAAATTTTTTCAAAATTGATTTCCATGTCCATTTAGAGCTTACAAAAAAAGGAGAGTTCCCCATTAAAACTTATTTGTACCCCCAACAGTTCAAAAGTTAGCTATTGCAACATTTTAGGTGGGAATCAATTATTTGTAGGTCTATCAAACGTTTCATTTTCTGAACTTTTAAGTGCCTGTAATTCCTAGACGTTTAAAGATTTAAAAAAAATACCCAAGAATAAAACATTCTTAAAATATTGTTTTACACCTGAAAATTCATATAATACAGTGTTCCATAACAAATTTCAAAGTTGGCCGCCATATTGGAAAATAGCGGCAATTTTTTAACATTTTACAAAATGGATTTTTAAACTTCATTGAAAAGAAAGGAAGGTTCCTTATTTAAAGATAATAAAACACAATTATTTATTTTGTATATCCACTTATAATTAGTCTAGCCGACCAATGGTTTCGCCTGTTAAGGCATTGACGAGGCTGTATTACAGACAGTAAATTGTGTTTTATTATCTTTAAACATGGAATTCCACCAAGAACCATCGGTCTCAACAGTAATGAAAATTCCTTATTTAAAGTACTCTATCATATTTATAATTCAAAAGTTAGGTATTGTAACATTTTAGGTGGGACACTCTGTATATGGTTTGTAGTCGATTTAAGTTAAATAAGAATTTTGAGTTATTTTCCTACGGTTGCTTCCCTCTTAAAGGTAATGTGAGAAACATTGTGCAAAATTTGTGCACGGTTTAATTTTATATTGATTCGATAAACCGTCTAAATACACATAAGGAAGTAAAGTGTAAATTTTAAAAGTTCTGCATTTTGTACACGACCCAGAACAATAATTAAAACAAAAAAATAGTCTAAGGCATAGAGTATTTTTATATTTAAATGTAATTCTGGTTCACATCTCCCGTTAATGAAAATCTGCACCTTGCAAAGCACGAAGTCCAATGCACCCAAGCTTAGAGTAATTAGCAAAGTTCCGGCCATATGTTGTCATCGGAGTGAGTGTTACGGACCTGGGTTGCTCTTTACATGGCAGCAATTAAACTGGAGCATCTAACCCTGTAATGACACGGTATTGTTTACTGCAAACTGTGCACTTGGGTGAATTCAATCATTATTCATTTAAAGTCGGGGAAATATACGTATGTAGGTATTATTAATTTGCAAACACTAATTAAAGATTTTAATTAAAACTTAATTGTCTAGCTTGTGTGACGGTATAATATGTATGCATTGTGTCTGAATGTCTGTTCTGCTTTAACATTCCAAGAGTAAGCAAACACTTTACACTTAAAAAGCATGTTTGGTAAATGTAATAGATGTTCAGTTTTTGAAACTCAACGGATATGGTTAGACAAATGTAACGATTTTATATTGGGAAATGAAAAATTGGTTTCATTTGTAATTAATCAAAATTATACGATGAAAATAATACACAAACTTTCTCCTTCACTCATCCAAAATCGAATATTTATAAAAACATAATGTTCCCCGGCATCTCTTCTAAAATATCTTAAAAGAAAAAATACACATACAGTTATAACAGAGCTTTCCCTCGTGTATTTCTCATGTAATTACAACGATTATTTTTGTTGTTTTTTGTTCCTGAAACGTAAGTTTCTTTTACTTACGGACTTTGCGCAATATTTTGTACAATTAATCGTCATATTTCCCAATATTGGAATTAAATCGATACAACTGATATGACAAATTACATTTTTCATAACAGCTTACATGAACGATATTTTGATTATTTACTATTAACTCACAAAACTGTATCAATACGTTTTGTTTATAGAGAATTATAGTATAGTTTGATCAAAATCGTTACACCCTATGTTGAGAAAAGATGAATTTTGTGTTTTTGATTTTGGCAGGTCCCTACAAATTTTCAGTTATCGGAAAAATGGTAAAAAATAATATAGAGATATGACCTACTACCAAACTACCAAACTATGACATTTACCAAATTAGACCAAAATCGGTTCAATCAGCCGGATTTTTACAGACAAGTGACAGACATAATTATAAAAAAAGGAAGAAAATTTGGGACTCACGAGGATCTCAAATGGATATTTCGTCAATTTTTCGACAAAACTCAACATTAATTTTGTAACACATGAAATAAATTTCTGTATACTGTTTTTCATAAATTTCATTAAAAATTTATGTATTACACAGTAGAACAAGTTTGTGATTTTTAACGACATATTGTTGCACCGCCAGTGTTCTTTAACGATTTATAAAATAATTAAGGCGACACTAAAACGTAAAATCCAATCGAATGCAGTTGGAAAGTTGAAGACATATTAAAACCTAATATTTTGGAAAAAAAAAACAAGAGATATACTGTTTAAATATTTGTGAATTTTTTTAATAAACAGAACTTGTAAAGACGAACAATCTTCTGTTTTATTTTAAATCTAAATCATTGCACTATTTGTCAATGTGAGGAAAACTGTTGTAATAGGATTATGGATGTCATAAAACTCCGTATCATGCTAATAATTATAACGCAGCATTTGAACAAATTAGTAACTATAAGTGTTGTTAGTTTATAATAAAACTTTTTAGTTAAATTTGTTTTTTTTTATATTAAAGGTATTTACTCAAAAAATAAATAATCTTTGTTAAAAAGTTGTGCGAATATATTGACAAATCAAGTATTATGAAATTCCTACTGTATAACACTAAATACGATATCGGCATTATACAAAGAGTTCCTTAACTGGTGTCTTGACGCGTGTATCGATTACTTTAATATTTGAAAGGACACTTAAAGGTCACAATAACTCGTAGAAAAATTTTGTGTGCGTGAATAGTGAATACATATTATTATCTTATAAATTCATTTTTAATAATATTTATAAACAAAAACACCCATTTTGTGTGGAAATTTTCGAAAATAAGAATGTATTGTTAGTAACAATTTTTTATTTTCCAAAACTTAAAAATAAGCAATTTTGAGGTTAAACCACTGTAATAACTTTCCGTTTTACATCTTCTCAGAAGATGTACTTAATTAAGATTCACTTACTTAATTTGAAAGTAGTGAAGGAAAATTTGTGTTTTAAAAAATAAAGTTTAGATAAGCAGAACATTATTAAAAATAACATACATTTTAGAGATTATCTAATCAATTATCTATGTCTAAAATAGACCACCTCTCAGGGACTCTCCTATAGTGGAGGGTGGCAAATTCGAAGGGTCGTAGCTGGATCTACTCCTTTTTTTATGTTGCTTTGGGTTAAACTACTGTTTTCATCTTTCGTATCGGGTCTCTTTAGACCAACTCTTGTTCTCTTTCAACCCATACGTTATGGAAGATTTTCGCTATGAACAATTAGGAAAAATGTAAATTTCAATCAATATGCAAGTGAGCAAATCACGCATTTCACATTTAACTTTCGTTATTTCTCCTTATAAGTGGTGTTTTGTTCACGTGTACAGTAGCTGGTAGTACGTATTATATACTGTTACGTCGTTGGTTTAAGAAGGTTTTTTTGCTTCACGTTGCGCGCTAAACAGTACCCATATAAAACATCAAAGGAACGAGGTTCACTGTTCACAGAAATCATTACTCAAATATACCTCCTTAAGTCACCAAATATTCTGGAGTTGGAGAGTAATCAGTAAAAAATTAAAATAGTTTATAGAGCTGACATAAAAATAAAACGTAAAATTTTTCAGTTTTGATCCTCGTAAAAGCTCAAAAAATTTACAGTGTTAGACCAGTGGTGTAAAGTGGAGCTACAATTGCTAGCGATGTCAGGTCACGACAGCTAGAATTAACGCGACGGCAACTCAAAGTGCTGAAACAATAACGCGCCTAACAAATCTAAGCCTGGCTACTACGTTAAGGATAATCATTAAGAAAAGTAGCATATATTTGCTAAACAAAATATTTCTCCAGGATATAGTTGAAATCAGCTGATCGTAGTTTTTATACTGAAGATAAATTTCAATGGGAGTTACAATGACACACTCCTTCTTTTATCTTGCACAAATTGCTAACTTAAGACGAAGCTTGTTAGTACAGACGCCAACATGAGATGAAGAGCCAGTTCTCTAGGGAAATCAAGAGAACTTTGTCATAGCACGAACTTTGTACTCTACTCGCCGAGTACTGTACATGTTATCTGTGATTTGTAACGTTCCACTGAGATCTATGGTTCAATAGATGTGTTACTTCATCAATCTATTTATACGTTTCAATATTTCCTACACCACAACTTTTTTTTCATTACGTCCAAAAAGTAGAAAAATACTTTGTTTTGAGTTTTAACGAAAATAAAGTTGTAAATTATTAAAAGGAGTTTTGTAATCAATAATAATAAATTTAATTAATGAATTGTAATGGATATGTTTAAAGTCTTTAGAAGGAAAAAAATAGAATACATAATATTTGTGGGCAGCACATAACTTACCAATGGTTTACGTAAATAAGAAAATATATTTTAAATAAGGGTTCACAGCTGTACAAAAATACGTCAGTAATTTTTTCAAATATTTTACAAGGATTATATGGGAGAGACGGGAACGATGTATACTGAAGTCAAATTTGTACTTGGCGGATTAAAGAACTTACATGAGTTTAATAACACAAATTCAATAAATATTTGTTCAAAATGTTAGATTTTTTCATTTTCAGACATATTGAACCAAGGAACGAACAAACAAAAGTTAAATTCGATCTCAGAGCAAAATAAAAGTGATAAGATATATATATATATATATATATATATATATATATATATATAAAATTAAATATCAACATCTCGGTTATTCAATAGCAAAATTGTACCCAAAACATTAGAAACACCTTTAATTCAGTGAGGTGGCAGGATGTTGTACAGGCTTTGTTAAGAAAAAGGTACCGACATATCTAATAAGATTGTTAAGAAACTACCGAAGTGATAGGATAGTCAGACTTGAAGGAGGAAACAGAACAGAACGTATCATCCCAACTCTCTCCTGTGGCTATTATTTGGAATATTGAATATGATGGTTTTTTTATCGTTGAGCAATGGAACGATAATTCTCGATTTTGCAGACGATGCAGTGATTGTTCTATAGATGCAGAAATCCTATGAATAAGAAAATTGATGATGCGTTGGCGCGGGTCAAGCGATGGTTAAATAAATGTCTTATGGTGGTTGTAGATAGAATGGAGGCAGTGTTAATAACAGACGTTTCTATATAAAACTGAGAATTGAACAAAGAGGAGAACTTATTTTAGGGGTTAGTGATTAATTAAATTTTGGGCATCACTTTAACTTAAACTGTTAAAACAGGTGTTCACCTCTCAAGACTAAGAACAAATCTGGGAGAGCATGGTAAAACAAAAAGAAAAATCCTGACCATTGTGGTACAAACTCTCGTTTTTATGGAGCTCAGTTCCAGAGGAACTGTTAAAAAGAGCAGCAGGAGAACGTTGTCGTCAATATACGGGGTGGTAATAAAGTCCGAAGACAGTTAAATATTTAAAAAAATAATTTAGATACAGCTACAATACTTGGAACAAAGTTACAGGGTATAAAAATCTATTTTAACACATATTCAGTGATCCAATAACTCTTCAGGGGGACGGCCCACAAGGAGTCGGAAGAAAATCTTAAATGGAAGCATAGGTTGATATGCACATCAAATTAAAGGTCTTTATTAGTAGAATACAATGCCGCAAACCCGACCTCAAACAGACAACCGAGTCAAAAATGGCAGCACTTCAAAGCTTCCTTGAATTTGCAATTTTAGTTAAATTAATAAAGTGGTGGATTGTTTCCATTTAAGATTTTCTTCCGACTCCTTGTGGGCCGTCCCCATGAAGAGTTATTGAATCACTGAATATGTGTTAAAATAGAGTTTTATGCCCTGTAACTTTGTTCCAAGTATTGTAGCTCTATCTACATTATTTTTTAAAATATTTAACTGTCTTCGGACTTTATTACCACCCTGTATATATATATATATATATATATATATATATATATATATATATATATATATATATATATATGATGCTAAGTATTATATCCGCCTACAAAACGATATAGGACAGAACGGCTCTAGCCTTGGCTAGTGTTCCACCACTCGAATTATTGGCGTTGGAAAGAAGAGATATTTATTTGAATTTTCTACAGTAAAGAATCGAGGACAGGGAAATATTAAAGAAAAGAATGAAGTTGACTGTTAGAGAGCAGCTTATTGATAAAAGACAGGAGCACTGTACTAGCGACAGCAAGAGAAGACGGACCTTTCAGCTGGTTCCGGATATCAGGTCTTGGTTAAGAAAGTGGCATATGGATGTTTTGGAATGTACCTGGAACGGTTCAAAACAGTAGATACACCATTTTGTATATATTGGAGATATAAAGTGGATGATGCTAATCACACCTAGTTCAGTTGAGATAAGTGGGTGGATGCAAGATAAGTTCTGAGATTAAAAATCCAGCTCTCTCTCTCTCCCCTCCCTCCATCTCCTCCCACCCCTTCTCTCTATTTACCGGAAAAAATTCGAAAAATTGGATTTTTCAAAACGATTTCTTAGAGCTAACAGTTTTCATGGAATTTGATATTAAAAATATGTAACCGCTACCTTATTGAAGGATTTGAAGGGCTAAATGGAGAATAATAAAGTTTGATAATAAAACAAGATAATACTTATATGTATGTACAATTTAATATAATTATGTATCTCAAAAATGGGTTCTGGGTTACGGTAAATTTTGTGAAAAATGTATACAAAGGTTGTATACATTTTTCACAAAATTTGAACGAACAATTTATACGTAAAACGAACCATTTCTCAGAATATTCTTACTAATTTTTTTGACATTTAATGTTAAAAAATATCTTTATTGGACCAAGATACCTCAACGCAAATATTATTGCAGTTTTGATGTCCTATCAGCATCTTCCAAATTACTAACCTTTTGTAGTGCATAAATTCAGATTTAATTAATATAAAATTATATAAATTAGAAAAATTAGATTTTTGGAACATTAAAACCATGTTTTGTTAGTTTTTGCTTGTCTCAATATACCATCAGGTTGTATCAAAAGAAATTGTTAAAACAGTTTATTATAACTGAAGCAATGTTTTGCATTATTTATTACCTCTTCTGTTGTACAAAACACGCTATCTTAGTTTGTTTTGACAACAAAATCACTTTAACGAGGCGATGTCAAACCGCCTTTAATTTGCGTCCAAATAGATTTTCCGGTGTACAATGACCGAACAACAGAGCGGAAAGCTTTTTTACATTTAAATAGATTACAGTACATTTTGAATGCAACTTCCGGCAACTATTACCATAGAATGAAATTGCAAATTCTCTTGCCACTCCGGTGAAAAAACAAAAGAACGCTTACAGGATGTGTGCCAATCTCAATTGTGTATTTGAAGTGCCATCATTTGACCTGTAAAATAAGGAAGTATGCATTTATAGCCCAGTACGTGCCTTTTCGAGTTATTGAATATTACTAAACCCGTTCCAAATTGCTCGTAAAAGGACATTAGAGTTCATGAATAGTCTGGCAAAAATATGAACCATGAAGAAGTAGTTTTATTAATGAACGCGGTAACGTTCCTCCCTGACAATTACTAAACAAATTTCATTTTAAACGTGAGCAACTGAGAGGCCATAAAGTGGAAACAACTGAACATAAAAATATGTGTTTCCATACAGTGTATATCCAAATTTTGTTTTTCTCTGAATATGTACGAGCGAGAAAGTTTGTGCAGTGCAGTTTCGAGTCATGGATTAGTATGGTATAGAATAATGTCAAAAAATAATTATACGTACGACTAAAATACATAAAATTACTAAAAATACATAAATTATACATTTAAATAAAAGCGATTATTATTAGTCATATACAGTAATAGCAATTAGCATAGGCCACAAAAATACTAATTTTGGCCACCGACGCACTGTATTGAGAGATGAGTCAAGGACATCAATTCTCATAGCGTACGTATAACTCTATAATGAATGTGTGTGCACAATTCAGCAAGGACCCTTTTTGATATCCCTATACGACAACACGAGACTCTCTTAGTACAGCCACACACTAATTCAAGAATCCGGACAAATGTTTGGGTTTTAGATGATTGTCTTAACCGCAAATGTGTTAGGTGCACAAATGTCTAATGTACAGGGTTCGATGATATTCGTTCCCGGAGCGGTATTTTGGCAAAAATCAAAGGAAGTAAATATTCATAACAGAGTCTCGTCAAAAATTAGTTATGCTCCTACACTACTTTACATCCAGTAGTTAATGATATTTAATTACTAGTTTCATTATTTTGTGACTATTATACAACTGTCAAACAAGTATACTTTAAAATATTTATTTACACAATAAATAACGCTGTGGTAACAAAGTGTTGTGTAACCAACTTATGCGATGTAGTTTAATATGCAGATAATAAATTTGATATTGAAGTAAGTTCAATAAATTAAAACGGTATGTTTGACGACAATATACATATTTCTAACATTAACACAAAAATAGCTGTGACAGATTAGGTTTTACTAAAACTTCTTATACTACTCTTTGTAGAAGAGTATATTTCTTCGGCCAAAAATGTTCCTAGATATATACATTTTTCAATTTAAAATTACTTTTTAATTAAAATAACCCGATATTATATATATAATGTCGGATTATATAATGTTGGTTTTAAATGTTTTTAGCTTGATCCCTTTAAAAATGGACCACTGGAGTTATAAAATAAGGGGGTGAAAATTTAAAAAATACAGCAAAATTTAAGTGGAGAATAAATTATAGGTTATTTATATCAAAATCCGAATCTGATTTATATTTTTTTTAAATAATTCTGTGTCTAAAAAAAAGGAAGGTATGGTCAATTTTTAGATTAAATTCTAAATTTCATGTTGGGTATTTAATTAAAGACAATTGTGGAATTTTAATAGTTTATTTAAACCAAAATTGTGGTGCTGCCGACTATACATCGAAAATAGGTGAATTTTCGGAATAAATAAGACAAATATTTGGTGTAAAGACATTCTTGAATTTAAAAAGTATGTGAAGTCCACGGAAGGCGAATATTCGTTTACAGGTAGCGACCAAATGTACGTAAACAATCAGTTAAATATTCGACTGAAACATTTAACTCCATTTGGGCCCCACTTAAACAACATAATTGAGTCTCTTTAACTGTTTGTTGCATTACTTCACAATGTAAATGTTAACAGGAATTTATACAATTTCCTTTATACAAAATAATTAAATTTCAATTTAAAGCGTTTTTTAGATGGAGAATCACCACTGCTGTTTGAAAACCATTTATTTCCACCAAACGCCAAATGGTACATAAAGAAAGAAATTGAAACTTTGTTTTAATGGAATCCGATTGAAACAAGTAAGCATGTCGCGCTCTCTCTCTCTCTCTCTCTCTCTCTCTCTCTCTCTCTCTCTCTCTCTCTCTCTCTCTCTCTCTCTCTCTCTCTCTCTCTCTCTCTCTCTCTCTCTCTCTCTCTCTCTCTCTCTCTCTCTCTCTCTCTCTCTCTCTCTCTCTCATGTCAAGGATGAGTGATTGTGATTGATTGTGATAACGACTGTTCTGTTGTAAGAGAGAGAGATGAAATACAACATATGTCCTTCTCAACTAACAAACACAATGTCGTTACATAGAATGCTGTTAACTATACGATGTTTCTCAACAATGTAATGAGACCAATTGTTTAAAACTATTTATTGTTAACTTAAGTATTAAACAATTTTATCTTCTTCAAAATAGTTCCTTTGAGAAGTCATTCATTGAGTGTTGACGTTTTCAAATCTTCAAATGGTACTCATAAGCTTTTGAGTGCTAATAACGATTTAAAAATCGAGATTATGAAGCTAGGTTTGAGTTTTCGTAACAGGAAAAAAATAGGTAGAAATAATGGAGGTATCTCATTTTGGTTAAATATTCGTTCACAGGAAGTAGGTGAACCAGGGAGCGTTTGGGTGATGTAGAATCTAAGAGTCAACAACCCCTGGCTGGACATGAATGATTCCTTTTTTAATTCTCTCATGAAATTTACGATAGTACATTTGATTGGCAATCCTGAGGGACTCTAACTCTTCTCATGTAGTCTTGTTTTCTTACATCTTTCCTATCAGGTCTCTTTTGGCCAACTTTTGTTTTTATCCGACCCTGTCACTATTAGAGTATTCGAGGACAAAGGGTTTTTATTTCATACCATTTTTTCTTTCCTTTTTAAGGTGATGACAACAGAGAATTTTTTCGATATTAAATAGGAACTAGAATTTTTTTTTTGTAGATACCCTGTTATTTTTAATTCCTTATATACCAATTATTGAAAATAGTAATTAGGTTTTATGTTTTCAACCTCTTTATTTTATGGGCGTCAGAGTAAAGAGGACAAGAAAATAGGTAACAGCAGAAAAAACGCAACTTAATCAACCGGGTCTCGAACCTGGGTAATCTGTAATGGTTCACTTAGGAACTGTGGCGAGAGAAGCACGCGCTCTGCCAAGTAAGCTACCAGTAGTTATCCTCCCTTCGAAGTTTTGTTTATGAATCCCGTTACACATTTAACAATAATTTAACCCATTTTTTAATATTCACAAAAGGTTAAGACAAAATTTTCTGTTGTTCTTCTAAGTGAGATTCTTTGGAACTACTAATGTTATGTTGAATCTATGGTTACATTGTAACTAATAGCAACCACTCTTGCCGTCGATCATATTTGATGAGAACGGTCACTTTCTTCACATAATATGTATTCAATATATTAGGCCACATAAAATCCTAAACCCCGGGTGAAGCTTTATCTCCGTAAATTTGTTTAAGGACTGTCTCACAGACAAACAAATATATGTTTAACAATTTTAATTTTAAGGAACTAAAAAAGAGTTTTTAAACAAAAATAAATTAAAGTTTAACTCTTATAGTTCATGAGACTCAAAATTTGGTTTAAATTGCGATCAGACTGCACTTAAAAATGTGTGGATATTTTTAACGCTGTTTCCCAACATTGTATTTTATGTTCCATTTTCTCAGGATCTACTTAAGATATCATTTTCAAATATTTACTGCATAATCAACTAAGCGTTTGTTCACTTTAAAGCAAAAGTGTAAGAATTAGTTTATTTTTGGCGTGGAGAAAAATTATACATGTCTGTGTTACATGTGCATAACAGTCTGTGTTAAGCTGCCTCGTAAATGCCGTCACTGGTGAAACCATAGTCGGCAAGACTCAATAAAAAGTAGAATTTACTTAAAAATTGTATTTGAGGTTTTTTTTCCTATTATACATGTGGATACATATTATACATAAGACATATATTTCGATTGTTTTGTTCATGAATTAACAACATTTTAAAAATCGTTTATGTTAAACATTTTAGAAGGATGTAGTTAATAACACAAAAGAATTTCAGTTCTGTATGTTTTGTAGAACCCGAGAAAAAGGTACATGAAATGTTTAGTTTAACATGGGGGAGATACAACTGTACGAACGCCCTTAAACGTCTTGAATGTTTATGTTGAGTTGTGATGAAGTTTGAAACAAAATTTGTTTGAGTATATTTTGCTATTTGTGGAAAAACAAAAAGGTTCAGAAGTTTTGAATTTCAGCTGTTGTATTTGTTAGGTCTCACAATGTATCAGTTAATGAACATTTAGACTAATCCGTTATTTTATACTCAAGCTGGGCATTCCACATTACGCTTAACAATATCGCAATCATCACACTTGTATTGTTTGAACGACTTTTAATAGTCAATGTACATTTTATATTTAAAACAATGGGTTTAAGACTCTGTGAAACTAATTACATAAATTGGTGCACAAACATTTCGGTTGTATCTTAGAAATAGAATGCAGTTTGTTAAAGTAGGTTCTACTGAGAGTGCAAGATGTTCACTTACTTGCGGTGTACTCCAAGGATCAGTGCTAGGTCTTATATAGTTTCTTAATATATATATATATATATATCTATCTATATATATATATATTTATATATAATATATTATATTATATATATATATATATATATATATATATTCTGATCCTGATATAAATAGGTTGCAAATTAAAATCCTCCATGATCTACATTTCTTAAGCCTGTGGTATAATTATATTAGACTTTCCTCTAATGTATTTAAAATGATGTTTGTTAATTTTCTATTCAAATTCATTCAAATATGTTCCTCCTCTTACATATCACAGTGTTAGCTGTAGTCAAGGATCGTGTGGGTGTAATATATTTAAGCAGAGCGCGTGTACTAAGTTCGCTGGATGAAAAATTGTCGTTCATTCAACATAAAAAGATATTTGTTTTTGTTTCTTGGAAAATTTGAATCAAACTCTATCTTTCGGCATCTATATAGCGGCAATATATCGGATTCGTGCATTATAAATTGGCGTATAGCACATCTATTTGGGGAAGTACATCTCACATTATAAAACTTTAAATAGTCTCCAAAAAATCAATTGTAAGTATTTTATGTAATAGAAGTAAATTTCTAAAATTACTTTAGAATTTTTTCTCTATCGGTCTTCTTCCACTTTATTACCTCAAGGTTTTTAAAGTATTCGAAATTTTCTATAAAATTTGCGATAATGAACTAGTCGAAGGTAAGTTAGGAAGAGGTTGCTAGGTTGTCTACTTCTTATAAAACATTTTTTTCAAAAATCTTTTATTTTTCTCGGTCCTAGATTTTGAAAATTATTGCCTATTACATTAAAAAGTAAAGTCGATTTGACCAAGTTTAAAAGTATGCAAAACGGCTAATTTCTCGCTCTGTTGTAGAGGTATAAAACTTGTTCAGGATTATGGAATGACAAACATTTGCCAAACTCTGTACAAATGGAGACTGAATGTTGTGTGTCGGTGTTATATTATCTGCATATTTTGTTTCTTAAAGCATTATATAATTTTTATTCTTATAAAAATATTAATTGTTATTTATGTTTCTTTCTAATCTTTGTTTAAATCACAGTCTGTCTCTCCGTTACATGGTGTGAATGTTGTATGCTTGATTATTTCAATGTTCATAGGTTATTATTAAGTTTATTTGTATTTTGGAACATGTACTGTATTTTTAATTTACACATTTTGTTGTTATTGATTTTGTGTGTGTGAAGAATAAAGGAATTTGAATTTGAAATAAGAATTAGGTTAAAAATTTAAGAGGGGGATGATATCACAAGTTCAAAACTTTAAATTTCTATTTTACCAAAATGGGTTCTATTCTGAGGTTATCGGTTAAATAAATGAACTGAACCATCGTTGTAAACGTTTGAATTTCGAAAATTTAGTTAGGTGATTTAGGTTAAATTTTGGTTATATGCGGTTTATAACCAAAACCAATGTGCCAAATCGGAAATACAAAAAAGTTTTTGAGTAAATTAGGGGGGGGGGAATGAAAAATGTGAGTTCACGATTTAATTTATATTTTTCTGAAGTACTATAAAATTAATTGTAATTTTCTACATGCGATTTGGCACATTGGTTTGATCAAAATATGATAGAAATCCCTTGCTCCGTTTTTGAAATAATAGACCTTTCCGACAAGCCCATTTAATTTTTCCTTTAGGTTTTTGTGGGAATAATGTTTCGTCTTTACGTTATACCCATTAAATTATTGAAGACTGTGAAGTAGGCCTACATAACATAAGGAAAAACGTAACGCCATCAATCGGACTGGAACTTGTGCAACTTTTGACGGCTCATTAGACAATACTTTTGGTTTGGGCACTTAAAGGCTACATTTTGTAAAAATGTTATCACATTCTTTGGAGTTGATATTGAAACAAAATTGACATTTTGAGTTTGGTCTTATGACAGCTGTCTTGAAAATTGTTAAAAAATGGCAAGAGATATGACAAAAAAAAAAGTTACATTCTAAATTTGATCAAGATCGATCCAACTTTTATAGGACATAGTTGGACATAGTTGGACATAGACAGACCGACATCATTAAAAAAACTACTTTTTTGATCTCACCGAGTCTCAAAACGGATATTTCCATGGAACACTCAAAATATATTTTTTTTATCCCATCACAAACTTGCTCTAATATTACTTACATGTGTGAAAGTATAAATAAGTATTGAGCTTGACTTGTGTGATAATATTAGATAGAAAAACACTCGAACACAAGATCTTACAAAAATACGTTTACTTAACCAAACGCGTTTCAACGACAAAGTCCCCATCCTCAGTGATACATGAGCTAAAATAACAAAACTACAATATATAGGATGGGGACTTTGTCATTGAAACGCGTTTGATTAAGTAAACGTAATTTTTGTAAGATCTTATGTTCGAGTTTTTTTTCTATCTGTGAAAGTAATAATTAAATTGTGTAGTTTTAATAGTGGTAATACAAATCTTGAATGAAAATTGCTCTTGAAGAGAGAATCCTCTTTTTCTGAGAAATGAAAGCGGTTTTTTGATCTATGTTGAATAAACACGTAGGACGTGACCTTTATGAATACATAAACAAGACCTTAATACATTTGGCAATTTCTGTTTGATTTGATTTCAATGCCGTACTAAAACCTAACGACTAAGTTCATCACTTTGAATAAAGCCGTAACATCTTCAATAACACACTGATTGCCCATAAAACTGAATGTGATTCAATCATCTTCCTTGGTCGTAAAATACCACCCCCCACAGTGTATGAGCTATTGCATGTTTATGAAGGTCCTATAGATAAGAAGAGAAATAAAGAAAATCCGTTTTAAGCAGCCATTATTTTAAATTTTGAAATCTTTTTTTTTCTCAATATTATTTAAAAAAACAATAACTTTTAGTCTACACTCTAAATTTTATGAAAATTCAACTAAAATTTTGATTACTATAGCTAATTGATTATTTTAAATTACTTTCTGTTTGATTTTAGTAATAATTCTCTTATTTTTTATACACATTTGGTCATTATTAGTAGTAGGTTTAAAGGTTGTGGGCATTATTTGGATTAAAATTTTACTAAACAAGGATTTTTAAAACTTTTAAATTATGCCACCATTATTATCTTATTTAACGAACTTGTAAAAATGTAAGTACATCCGAGTTAAATTTAAGTAAAACTGGAGTCTACAGCGTTTTCTGACACATATATATGTACTCTTATATTATACATAGTAGCCTAAAATTGTGGCAAAACACTTAAATGGTAGGATGGGATTACATTTAGTAGTTTTGCTATTATAGACACTTTATAAGGCATATTTTTACGACTGAGTATATCCGAACTTGCCGGAACAAATATCATTTTCAAATAACTAATTCAAGTATGGTGGTATTATTACATTAAAAATTGTTAACTGTTAATTAAAAATATTATATTGAAAAAAAGAAAAGAAAAAAAAATCACGGTATTCTTGTTGTTTAAATCACGGTATTCTTATTTAAGGTTTAAAATAACATGACGCACACAATTTACTCATCATTAATATTCGATTTATTTGCCCTTGCATCATGCGTTAATTTTTTTTTTATGGACAATATGGCGGATAGGTCTAAAAAAAATCATGTTTAGCTATACCCCCTCTCCCTCTGCAAATACAGAAATTAAATTGATGGCAAGTTGGATTTATGTTAAAAATTCCGAAGTATTGAAAAGGGAAAATGAAAATGAAACATTGTTTTTCATTCTCAATCTATTTGCAGAGAACAAGTTATAGACGGAGTGGGACGGGATAGACGTTAATATTTTCATACATTTTTCATGAACAATAAATTGTTTGATTAAAAATTAGTGTCCGTCAGGCTTCGTGTTTTATCCCATTAATAACCATCCTAAATATGAACGTAAAAGTTATTATTGTTAAATAAAATTTTTGACTACCTAAAATTCTATCGTCTTTAACAAACGTTATCCTGGAAATTTAGATTACCCTGTCAAGTTTCAACATACTGTACCTATTAGTTTGTGATTGTTTATGTTTGTGTCTCTGTGAAAATATACGAATGAGAAAATTCGTGTATATTTATTTATGTTTACAAATCATAATTATTGTATCAGAACGATATAAATGAATTATTGTTATCTTATTTGATGAATACTACAAGCTATTAGTTTTAAATTTAGAACTAAAATATCAGAAAAACTTTTTAAATGAACACAAAGGGGAATTAAAAAAACAAAGCAGTAACCAATGATCAACCTGCTTTAAATAAATGTACACGAGGGAAATCAAGGGATTTGCAACAGTAATTGGTAGTTGAAAATCATTGTCACTTAACACGTTACATTGGGAAAAAAACATTGTAAAAGAATTGTTTATATAATGTTAAAGGCAAGAATAAATTTGTTTTCTAAGATCGCAACGCCTGAAGAATAGATGATGCGATTAAAACCAAAAATTAAAACTAGTTAGCCAATAATCTTGTTTAGCTGAATAGAACTTTCATTGTAGAAAATTAAATCAAAATCGTTAGCGGTAATTTAGTTTTGGCAGGGTCCAGTAATTTTTTCAGTGTATGAGAAAGTTAGTGTAGAGTTTATTTTATACAAACAAAAATTCAAAAATAGGAATGGTGCACAAATATCGTACAAACTTTGAACCTTAAGTATTTCAAATTTTTTGTGAGGTAAATTTAAAAAAAAAAACATACTATACCGTTTAATTTTCTATTTTGTAAATTACTCTCAAACCTCAAGTTTCTATTATTTTTTGTGAGGTAAATTTAAATAACATACTATAACGTTTAATTTTCTATTTTGTAAATTACTGTCGAACCTTAAGTTTCTATTACTTTTTGTGAGGTAAATTTTAAAAAAACAAACATACTATAACGATTAATTTTATATTTTGTAAATTACTCTCGAACCTTAAGTTTCTATTACTTTTTGTGAGGTAAATTTAAAAAAAACAAACATACTATAGCGTTTAATTTTCTATTTTGTAAATTACTCTCGAACCTTAAGTTTCTATTACTTTTTGTGAGGTAAATTTTAAAAAAACAAACATACTATAACGATTAATTTTATATTTTGTAAATTACTCTCGAACCTTAAGTTTCTATTACTTTTTGTGAGGTAAATTAAAAAAAACATACTATAACGTTTAATTTTATATTTTGTATATTACTCTCGAACCTTAAGTTTCTATTACTTTTTGTGAGGTAAATATTTGGGCTCATACAAACTAAAATTCGTTACTGAAATAAGTAAAATAGATTTTTGCAATATTAGTCTTTTTCAATAGTGCCATTGTTTTTAGACTTGGCGACAAATAAATTGATTACGGTCTACACAGACAATTTTTTTTTTTCACATATCCATACACCAATCCAAAGTCGAAAAAATATAAATCGACGCAACATCCCTGAAAATGTGAGAAAGTGAAATTGGATGATTCACGTGCTAATAGACAGTACTGCAATACAATATGAGTGTTTAGTGGACGTTAAAATTTATGATGATTTATGTTCATTTTTGACTGATAACCGTTAGGATTTTAATCATAATTTTTATTTTAAAAAGTTTACATTTTTCTTTTGTTATTATGACAGGTACACCATGTTTTTAGTTACATAAATATATATATTTTTTAATATTGTAGGCCACAAACATGTCAACCTTGAAAATTTAATCCAAATTGTCTTATCCAGTTAGAATAGACAAGGAACTCACGACAGTAGGACATAATTCCAAAATAATTTCATAGAATGTAAACTAACATTTCCACATTTTTTTATCTATCTTTCACTTTACCAAGTAAATCGGAGGTAGTAAAATTATAAACTCTCACGTAAACACAGAGGGGGTAGCATTAAACTTTATCAATGTTCACCAGAAAGTTGATAAATGTTATCAAGCACTGTAAAGGTACTTTATAACAGAGCCATGGGATAATAGTGACTCTAAAGGATCGACCATAAAGTGTGCGACTTTCAGGAAACGATAAAGATCTAACAACGGATACGGAAGTGGGATTCGTCAAGCTGTAAATCAAGATGGCGTATCAAAGCCGGAGCAATCAACAAGGTAACGCCATACTCCTGGGAAATCACGTGATTCAACTTCATCAGACCGCAATCTCAAGCTAACTTCATGAAATAGTGACAAGAGCACTAAACACATAGTAGTAAACCTTTACAGAAACACATGATAACAAAATTATTGTCAGCAAAGCGAGTAAACTGTAATCATAAGAGTGTCTCTCCAGGGTCAGGTATATTTTTGTACGTTATTTGCAAACATAAAAAAACAAAATTATAAAAAATAGTTTCAATAATAATAATAATTTAACGTTTTTATTTATCGTCGTTTTCAGAAAATGTGTAGAGTAAAAACACGTCGTGTAAACAATATTTTTAGGGGAATTTGTAAGTATGTAAAAGTAACAAATTTGTAAATTACCAAGCGTTTTAAAAGTTATTTTTTGTTTTTATTTTATGAAAGAAAAGTTTAGGTTGATTTTTGTCCTGGATGAAGTTTTCAAGACCAACTACATAAGTAATTTTTTTAAATAATAAAAAAAAACCTGTCAAATGATAAATATATACTATATTTACATCAATCTGTTCAGAATAATACATAGACAATGAGTAAATCATATTAGATCTATTTAGATTACTCAAAAAGCAGGATAACATCTTAGGACTCATTTAGACAGCTGCAAAGCAGCACATTTGATTGTAACTTGAGCTGTTGTCACTGGCTGACGAAAAAAGTAAATAACGGCTGGGGAAAAAGACCGACTACTAAAAAAAATATTTGGAAAAATAGATTTCCTCTAGAATATTTATTTTAGACTTCCCATTTATTGACGATAACAACCCTACCCCTCCTCCCCCAATTAAGGTGTCTTTCAAATTGTGACGACCTACCTAGGGTTAAAAAGGTATAGCTAATTTGTTATGTGGTGGCGCTTGGAGGGACGATGCACTGTCTAGAAACGTATTGGCGAAAGGACGGCGGAACACTAAGTCACTCACTTCCCCCACCACTAAAAAGTGACGGGAACCTGTTTGCCCGATGAAGATCAAGCGCCACTACATACCAAATGACCTATATATATGCCTTTTGGAGTCAAAATGCTAAGAAATGGTAGCAAGTTATAGTGTAATTTTGAGGCACTATAATACTGCGTTAAATTGGAGTTGGTAGCATCTTATTGTATTGGGAGCATCAACCATTACGAAGCATTAAATTACAAATTTAACCCTTTATAACTTTTTCTATACTGTGTCAAAAATCTATTTCCCCCAAAATTCGATTCGCAAAATGTTCCGAAAAATTCTTCTGCTCGCGAAATTTTATCGGATGCCCAATGCTTTCACAAACAGTTCCACACTAATCAGTGCACTGTTTTGCCGGAAAATGTTTTTCCGATCACACACTGTTTCCAAAACAAATGAAGATATTTTCCCGCAAACTTGTTACAAAAATTCCTCTGTTCACCAATCTAAAGATTAGAATAGCGTGTTTTATTAAATCGAAAGTATTACCACAGACAGAGAGTATACGTACCACACTTGTAATACTTGAGTTGTTCCAAAGTCATTTATCCCATGACCACTTGGATAAAGACTGTCCACTACTCACTGAGTACACATTTGAATCAGTTAGGATAGTGTTTGAAAGCAAACGCTCCGAGCTATTTTACATTATTGTGTATATGGAAAAGTTTTTTATTAAACTAATTGGATGAATGCCAATACTAGACATGGCGTGTAGTTTATTCAATAAATATTGATTGTAGGCCCAAGTCACACATGCCTGAAGTTTCGCCAAGGTCACGCACCAGATATGGAAGTAATAGGCGATTTACTCTAAAAAACAGTGTAGTAATCTTTAGATTAACTGGTATAGGAATATCAGAAACAAGTAAATGGAAACAAATATTTTCATTAAGGATGTTTTGGAAACAGTTTGCTATTGGAAAAAGTTTAGCAAAAACACGCATTGATTGGGTATATCGGATCCTAAAAGTGTGATTATTTTTAAAAGAGCTTCGCATAAGATAAAATTTTTGAATCAGAAGATTTTTCGGAGAAATTTTTGGAACAGATTTTTGCGGATCGGATTTTAGTGGAATAGATTTTTGGAAGAGCGGAAAGCCATAAGAGAAGTTAATGGTTAAAATGGTTTACGCTCTCAGTACACCCACATACTATTATTTAACTTCTTGCACAAAGCGAATTCCAAAAATCAAAAAAATGTATTCGACGACATATCGACAAAACGAGGCCAGGTGGTCTATGTTAAAAAGTGAATATAAACTATAGATAAATCTGAAAAAAGTTAAGTTTGTAAAGGTTTATGCAACAAAAATTACAGTTGAGGAATAATTTCGAAATAAAACCGATTGATACCAGTAAGTGTTCATTTTGTTTCCAATATTTTATATATTATTGAATAATAATTTTCTTCGCCAAATTAAGAAAACATTCAATTTTCTTACGACCAAACACTTTGAAGCAATACGTAATTTTAGTGGAATAAGTTATCATCTCAGTTGTTGCAAGTACACAAGCCTTTGTGAAACTAAGGTTGCCACGTCGTTTTGTGTCCAATGAAGTGTTTCTTTTCTTTCATTTGGTGGTTGAAGTTTCTACGAGTAGTCTTGGTTTAAAGTAAACGTAATTTTCTTTATTGTGATTTCTTAATTGATTTGTATCAAAGAATTTCACGTTCGAATGAAATTGATCGCAATAGCTTAGAGCGATTATGAGAATTTTTAACTTTTAAGTCAGTGTCTATGGCTTATGAACCGAACTGGTTTTCATTAGGGATATTAGCCATTAACACGTTTTGTATGGGCATTTAAAGGTTTTATTTTAACATAATTCTAACAACTTATTGATAAAATCGAAATGATATGATTTGTCTTAAGGCAAATACTTCCAAGTTTTGAGTGTTTCAAAAAATGAAAAATAATGTCGATATAATTTGAAAATATGTCTTGATCACAATCGGTCTTTCGTATTAGGCCGCTACATTTACAAAGTCAAATATCTCAGAACGTCTCCTACCATTTTGATCAAATTTTAATAACACGTAAACTTTTATGACACAAACCATTGCAATAAATCTCACGCAAAAATAGTATATTTATAAAAAATGGAGAAAATGTATATAAAGTCCTATTTTTCCTCTTAATCTCAAATTAAAAAATAAGTACACGTCTAGATGTACGACTAAAAATTTAATTAGACACACGCAAATTCAATAAATCAATTCAATTAGTTGGGAGTTGCAAGAACAACAGAAAACAATCAAAACCAACTTTTGCTGGACGTTTGATATCTCGAAAACGATATTTCCACTAACAACGGTCTTTTGTTTCTTCACATGACTCTCTCTATACGGTGTATATGTGAGAAAATAAAAAAGCACTGAGAAAATATAGATCCAGCTTACCACATCGTACATGTTCTTTATCAAAATAATGAGAGCAAATTTCCAATTATCCCAGTTATTGAAATAACCAGTACGTACCTGAAATAAAACAAAATATTAATTTTAATTTGTAAAAATGAATGTAACTACAAACAAAATAAATGATGTATAAATATTTCACTCCTACACATGTTCAGAATCACAAAAAACAATCTCAGGTGATTTCATACTCGGTAGATCAATTTATAAATTAAGCCTCTACCGGGCCCGTGTAATTTTTCTTGTTAATATGAAATTAGTTTAGCAATAATTATAATGGAGCCAACCACTCGTTGCAGTTTATATTTAAATAAAGCCTTCAAGCGACCTGGAAATTGATTGAAATCGTGTATATTTTCGGAAATCTACTTATCTGGTGGGAAAACAAATTGATGAGGTTTTCTTGAAAATATCTGTTTTGAGTAAACCTCGAGATCAAAAGTAGTGTTTGGATGTTTATCGTCTCTTTAGTGCTTTCCAGCACAAACTGCTGTTAATTAAATATTAGTATGTGAACATATTTTGGTCAAATTTCAAGGGATTTATTCGAAATTTGTAATTAGCCGCAAAAGACAAAAAAAAAAAAAATAAATAAATAAAATAGATCCAACAATTACGCGGTTATATTTTGATAAAAGAACAAGTAAAACAATTCCTAACTCCACAAAAAATTCCGATAAGAAAAAGAAAACAATTTGATCATGGTACTGTTATAAAAGAACTAATATCTCAAAAATGACAAAAGATTTTGATAAAGTTAGATAAAACGTGACTAGTTGCCAAAACGCAAGTATAAGAACATTTTATAGAGCAGGTAAAATTGTCTTCTATTTAGGCACATAATAACTTTCATCAAAAATTGTTTTTATAAATTTTGCACAATAACTATATATTTGGGTGTACTTGTCGTAGGACTGACTAAATCTTGAAATTCAGATGTTGTAAAAATGATTTCCAAAGATTTTGATTTCTTTTTAAAACGTGGCCTTGAAGACCCAAACAAAAGTATTGTTTGCTACCTCCCAAAAATGCCGGATCAAGAGTTGTAGGTAAAAAAAACACAATTCTCCAAAAGTTGATAAGCCTTGACCCTTCTACACCAACATGTCTCCAATGAAAATAAGAAAATAATATTATTTTCTTTCTCACTTATAAGTAGTATAGACACTAAAACGTAGCGACAAATATTATTTTATGTTTTATAGATGGGTATATGTGAAGTTTGTGCAATATTACAATGACGGAAATCAAAGTTCATTTGAATTTCTTTGTTAACTACTCCACCGTATGTTATACCATTTGGCATACTGGTTTAGGTTATTGATATTTATACACCACCACAAACAAAACTTTATTGACATTGATAAAAGATGACGTTGAGGAGTCTGCAGAGTTACGGCAATTATATTGTATGCGCATAGTTAGAAAATATACAAAAAACCCTTAAGTGTCAATTTTAAACCAAATGGGTACCTATTTTCTGAAGTGTGTTATAGAGTGCTTCTGATATTATAAGTGTTCAATAATAAATATCAGTTTAATGGGAAAATACTTGACCTCTCGATATTTTGAATCTGACGATGACGGTTTAACTGTCGAAACCACAAGGATGAAATTTGGATTGTCTGACGGAAAAATTATGGTAATTAACCTATAAAAGGAAGACCTTAAAAACAGTTAATTGTGAAATATTATAAACAACTCGTTAGCTATATATTATTAGAACGAAATTTATAAAGTTAAAATTATTTAATTTACTGAAAAAGGTTAAAACTAATGTCTTGCCTAATAACATTCTAACGGAGTCGTGCATTCGAAATCTTTGTTTTAGAACTTGCAGTTGTATCAAAGCAACAAAACCATTAGCAACACCAGTAGAGAACAACCCATTTAGTTCTCATCTCAATATCCCACAGACTGGCTAAGAAACTAGTGTTTTGTAGTACTCCGAGAGTATTTCTAACAAAGTGGATTGTTGGCAAATAATACAATTGCACAAACACATGCCATAGACCTGCCCCTTCCTCCTTACTCCTTCTATTTTACATTTACTTTTACCGTTAGAAAACACAATAAGGATCAAATTCCATTGGGGAATATTGGTATCCAATAAAACAGCCAACAATAACCTCATGATCATTGTAACATAGGGACTATTATGCAAAACCTTTAATACAGTTAACCATATGAAAAATAGAAATAACACTTAGTCTTCAACAATACGTCGTTTCAATATTAAATCGTCATCTTCAATAGTTTACTTGACGTTACGGAGCTACAAATTATTGTATTGTAATGGTCATAGCTAAGACTGTGTATATCGTGCTGGGATTGGAGTTTGAGGCGATGCTAAATTTGCCTCACTGCTGTTATCCGCATTAATCATTGGCCTAGTCTATTATAATTCAGTTGCATAAAGTTCGTGTACATATAAGCTACAGAATATGACGAATAAATCAATAAAATATTGTTTTGTTCCAAATAATGTTTTGTTTTAGAAAAATAGGCATAACGCTTACTTATTATTAAATATAAAATGAACGCTCATTTTGTACACGTAAATCATTTCCGGGCCCTGTTACGCAAATAGAAATAATAAATTCGTGCTCACTGTATATATTTGAGTTATAGACGAGCTGGTCATAATTTAATTAAAAAACAACAATGTCAAAAATTTCACTCGGATTTATTATTAACTTTTTCTTTTTTTTTTAGAACAGCTGATAAATTTTAAACAATCAATGTTCATTACAACATCCATACATTTTCTAAATTAAGTAAAAATAATCACTGTAATTATAAAATACAAATCTTAGCACTGAAATATATACACTATGATCATACTACTAGGCCCCTTCTATTTATGTAAACATTTGGTATACAATAGTCAAACTTTGCACATGTTGACGCAGACTTTAGACTTATATTAACTTGGAGATGTGGAAGCTGAAGACCTCGTACACGTCAACCAAAGGCTTATATTGTGCTTACCTTAAGCCTAGCTGTACCGATCGATTGCCGTACATTTGACTAGTTCAATGAGTAGAAAAAATGGAGAAAGGGGAAAAACTCAATTTCAAAATGCTGATTAAAGTTTAATATAAACTCTACAACCGAATGTTTTATATAACACACAGATAAGCTGGAGTATTTTATAGTGTACAATGTTTTATTTGAAGTTCGACCATAATTAGACAGACTTATAGCGGTGAAAAAATAGTAGATTATCTATCCTGCTCATGAGTATTCAGTAGCCAACGTATACGAAACTCCAATTGTGTGTGTGTGGGGGGATTTTATGACCACACTCTATATATAACACACAAATCATTACCGACTCTATTGTTTAGCCCTACCATTAATACAACCAACGTAGCTTCTTACTTCAGAGAAGAAGAAGTTATTAAATATTAACTTAGTTCTGATGTCATAACAATTAAATTTCCTGTTTATTTTCTAAATTGAAGATGCTTCCAGGCGTGATGAGATCCTGAGACGTCTGCTTCAATGTAATAAAAGCTATTAAAGAAGTGACGTTGGTGATTTCATAATATAAAACAAGTTTAATAAACTCTTGGGGAGTCTCAGTTTCAATTTTCTTGTCATAAACGTCTACTGAAAATAAATAGAACGAGAAAATAAGTACTTTAAAATATCATTTAGTGTTATTTCGTCTTTCTAATCTAGGTTATACAGGGTGTTAGAAAATTATGAAAATTGTATTGTAACTGTTGAAAGATTAAGAGTTTGGACTTGGTTATATAAAAAGATAGTTTGATCCGACCATTTAGTGTAGCCTCATTCTTGCTTTTCTTCCGATATCAGTTCAAAAGTAATTAAACTATTTCTATACTTTTCTACTACTGTATATGAAAAAAAGTATGTTATTTTTTTAAAATATATTCGCCGTATTCTTGCAATTTCATCATTCACAAACAGTTTTTTTTATCACATAGGTCAATGTAAATTTTGTTTATGTATAGTGAGGTTTTAATCTACTTAGGTTACCAAAATATGTCGTAATGTGAGAAATAAACGTTATAGATATATTAGTTTTGTTACCCATAACTCTCAAACCAGCATTGTTGAATAAAAGGCAACAATTTGTTTTGTAATATTAGGTAGTACATTTGGCAACCTCTATTACAGTATATTAAAAATTTCGTTTGAGCCAATTTACAGATAGTTTTTTTATTGACGAATATATACTACAGACGCTTCATACCAAGGTTTTAAAAAAATTTTTTTTTTTTAATTTTTTAATTTTTTTTTTTTTTTTAACAATTGAAACTGAACTTAGTCCATCTATCAATATTTCTATAAAATGAAAGCGTTTGTTGGCTGCACATCCTACGACGCACTCCAATACACAAAATCACTTGTTCTTGTGTTATTCACATATTAGTCTTGTCTTAGGCCAAATCAAACAGTTTAATCCTGTCCAACCGCCGAACTTGAACTGAATTGTCGAGAACTTGTAGCATCTCGATGTTATGGTGCTTATGCAATCTTTCTTCATGCTTCCTAGCAAATCGCCGAACCTCTTCATAAACTGTAGCAATTTGTAAATCCTTATGGAGATCATCATTGCGTATGTACCATGGGGCATTAACAATGCCCCTCAGTACTTTATTTTGATATGTTTGAATAATTTTGATGTTGCTTCTTTTTGCGCAGCCCCAAAGCTGCACACCATATGTCCAGATAGGTTTTAGGACTTGTTTATATAAAGTAATAGTTTATTGTGCACTGACAGCTCTGAATGCCTCCCAAGAAGCCAATGCATTTTCCTTAGTTTGAGATTTAGTTCATTACGTTTCTTTTTAACATGTACCTTCCATCGCAATCTTTCGTCTAGTGTCATGCCCAAGTATTTTGCATTATTGTCTTG
This sequence comes from Aphrophora alni, assembly GCA_963513935.1. Classification (NCBI taxonomy): domain Eukaryota; kingdom Metazoa; phylum Arthropoda; class Insecta; order Hemiptera; family Aphrophoridae; genus Aphrophora; species Aphrophora alni. The sequence continues at coordinate 105,005,798 of OY740768.1, read as the reverse complement.
TGGGATCACTTGTTGATTGACAACCACATCACACCAAGTGAAGGTGGAAGTGGGGTGTTTTTTAACTCACCAAATCTTACTCTTTTTTACAACATAAGACCTTCTCATGTCTACATGAGGAAGTATAAAAACACTGAATTATTTTATTCTTTTTGATATAAGGAATTTTTTATATTTCGAAATAAATTTAAGAAGGAAAGGATTAATGGTATTATACGGTGATATGCTTGAGTGAGGTAAATGTTATTTTACTCCCATGTACACTTCGAGGCTGGAGTTGGTTTTTTTATTAGTACTGTCTCCCACTAATACAATAAAAGCGATTTTTTTTTAAATCAGAAAGACCGCAAAATATTTATCTATACAAAATTTCGATTTCATCATATAAAACACATACAAAGACATTTTGAAAATGTATGCGAAATTTAGTTTTGAAAATATTAATTCAAATTAAACGCAGCACAGTTATACAATACTTTTTGAATGGTGTGTGTGTGTATATATTAGGTGTAATATATATATTAGGTTAGGTTAGTTTAACATATCGAGTTAGTAAAAAGTGTAAAGATACTTCGTTCAATTTTTATCAGATGAGAAAAGAAAACTAAACTCAGGAAATGTTTAAAAGGGATTTAAAAACAAAAAAAATTATTATATTGAAAGATTGTTACTAAAGCAATTATTCATCTTTGCAAACGAAGCGAGGTGTTTTAGAAAAGCGAGTGTCAATCTTAACTATTATAAAACAATTTGTTAACTTCCTGGTTTCAAGAGTATAATCATTCTTTGCTTAACTTCATCTACACTAAATCTAATATGCCAGCAAGTAGAACAGATCCTAAAATAAATTATCAACCTCACTTAGACAATTTAATTAACTTCGCGTAATCATAAAACTAATTAAATTTCTTGTTTACTTTTAAAATTGAAGTGTTTCTAGCTGGCTGAGTAAATATTTTAAGTCAATATGGCATGAAAAGACATCATTTCTGTCGGTGTTTGTTTGAAAGTTGAAAGAGGATGAACAAAAATATATTGTACAACAAGATGATGTTAGACATTTTCCCAAGTGAATAAGTTAATTTAAAATATATTATCAGTGTGAGGGTGTTATTTCGCAATGATTCACCAATATATCATTTAACTGAAACAAAATCGATGGAAAAATTCAGTATCCAACTTGTGATGTAACTCTAAGCGGGTTTTTTTTGTGCTGATATATAATACGTCAGAAGCGAATAATGCAGAATTCTAAAACTGGAATAGATTTTATTACCTATATAATGTGGACCTTCTACTACAAGTTTTGATATATATATTAGAGGATGTTCCTTTGAGGATATTCGTTGAGCCCTAACAGTCATCTCTGCAGGATCCTAAATAGAAAGCATTAATAGGATATCTGAGAGATACGGACTTGTGGCGTAAGATTGAGTTCATCAGACTCCAGAAATAAATTTGTTACAAATCTAACAGTAACATAAATTTCTTTACTGGATTAATTATATTTTCCCTGCATGATTGAGGTTAGGATGGGTTAACTAAACAAGAAATTTAATTAGTTTGATGATTACGCGAAGTTAATTAAATTTGTCAAAGTGAGGTTGATAATTTATTTTAGGATCTGATCTACTTGCTGGCATTTGAGATTTAATGTAGATGAAGTTAAACAAATAATAATTATTCTCTTAAAACCAGGAAGTCAACTAATTGTTTTATAATAGTTAAGATTGACTTTTGCTTTTCTAAAAAAGCCTGCTCGATTCGCTCGCAAAGATGAATAATTGCTCTTGTAATAACGTTTCAATGTAATACTTGTTTTTTCTAAAGTTTTAAAAGATTGGAAAATACAATATTCACCACACTTTTTGTGTGTATTATTATAATGACATTAAGTGAACAAGACCTTATTACAATCGGCCGTTATTTTGGATAGGGTTGAAATAGAGAAATCTAGTTTTCGCTGTTATTTTTCTTTTCTCGTTTAAAATGAGGTCTCACTCGACGAGGGTTTGTGGCAAATTTCCTCCATAGACGAAAATATACATTCTTATCCCTTTTAAACATTTCCTGAGTTTAGTTTTCTTTTCTCATCTGTTAAAAAAAAGTTAACGGAGTGTCTCCACACTTTAGACTAACTCGATATCTATATATAAGTGGGTATATATACACACACCATTCAAAAAGTATTGTACATCTGTTCTGCGTTTATTTTGAATTAATTTTTCAAAACTAAATTTCGCATACATTTTCAAAATGTATTTTATGTGTTTTATATGATGAAATCGAAATTTCGTATTATGAGTTTGATTAGTAAAAGCGTTATATTTTAAAATAATCGTCATAACTGTGTTAACATTCACTAGATAACCCACATGTAAGGAGTAGGGTATGACAGTTTGAGGGTAACCTTTACAGAAACAGTGCCCTGGACCTCATTTTTTTTTGTAATAGAACTGGTGATATATACAAGGAGACATCGGAAAACAGTGTTATCCCTCAGATTCGAGGGTAGGATGATGATGACGTCGTCTTCCTCCAACAGATGGCGCACGAACATATCATTTTTCGAGAGTTACTCGACCTGGAATTTGTTCTGGAAAGTGGATTGGGACCTGACATCAAAATGTTAGGTTAGGTTAGGTTCTTCAGGGGTTTGAAAGAATAATGTTTTCTACCATAAGCCATGTTCAATGAAAGTTAACGAACATCACTGATGCATTTACTGAGACTGATAATGATAAAAAGATGTCGATAGGTTCTCAGTGAGCGATATCTGAGAAAGACTGCGTCAATTACGAAGACCATCTTCAAGATGTTAGGTCATCTTCGTACCGAGTTTCTCTAGTACAGCTTTTAAATAGTCTGTTATAATAATAATAATGAATGTTATGAGAATAAAACAATTATGTTTTAAAAGGATAAAACTATTTATTTAAAATATAAACGTACATTTGAACACCTCTATATTATAACTCGAATAAAAATTAGGATATTAATAACAGATTTATTAATATTTTTTAGATGATAGAAATAAATACAAAATAAATTAATGTAAATAACTTTTCCATTTGTTAATAACAAATTTTCCATCCGTACCTACTTTTAAATTCATTCATTCGGGAGTAAATAAACTTAAATACAATCTTCGGTTAAACTAACACGACATATTCAACATACATTACAGGGGTTAATTAATTTCTAAGAGAAAGCACAGGAAGCGGAAGAAGGGTAGGTTTAATTAACCTCAACTTGTATTGTTTAATTGTCGAGGCTTCGTGCCTTTGAATATTAAGCTGAAGTACAAAGACGGTAAGTGTTTTAGGTGCAGTCTGCTATTGTGGTAATGCATAAGTATTTCTTCCTTTAAATAGAGAAGTTGACACTCCCCTGATTTGGTACACGTGCTGAGTAAACCGTTTTAACTATGGGAGCTTCACAACTTATCTTCATACTGTTGGGGATGGGGGGGGATTTTAACTGGCCAAAAACGTACAGTTTATAAAACAAAAGCCACATGTACAACGTTATAACAAGGCTCTTAAGTGGCAGAAGGTTGAAATCGAAATGTAAATAAAAGAATCTATTTGTCCGATTATTTTTTCCACATAATTAGAACTCGATAATTTGTCGGCTGTGACAAAGGCGAATTTTGAATTTTTAACCAGAGTAAAAGTTCTGATCGATCAAAAACTTTAAACCCACTAACCCTATCAGAACTTACAAATCACTGTTTGGTTCTTGAAAGTTTAAACCATTTCAATATTCTTTACCACAAGAACCAATTAAAAAAACAAATAACAACTGACTCGTTAGGATAAATATAAAATTACTTTGAGTCTATGTTAGGTATTAGATCTACACACAAATTTCAGGATATAACATTTCTGTTGTGTCACTTATAAGCATATGGTTTTTTTCTTTTGTGTGACATAATTATTACCGAAACTTTCGAATACAGGAGGAGACAAGAGTTTAATAAATTACTCCAGTTGTCTGAAGGTTAAATCTTAAATCTTTAAATTAACACTTTAGTGTTTACAGATTTTCACGTTTTGAGAACAATTAAAGTTTACTTGGAATCAAGATACATTTACTAATGCATTTGTTTTGTGTCAGTCAATATCATTTATTGACGAACTAATTATTTATTGTTTGTAATATTTTGTGAATATAATATTATTTCAAACGAAATTTAAGAAGTAAAGGATCAATGATTGTTATCTGCCTTATTTTCGGATAAGGCAGATGTTATTAAAATCTAAGTAGCCTACACCCGTAGGCTGGAAAATGGAAGTTATTGTCAGAACTGACGCCTACTTGCACATCTATAGCGTGTCCACTATAACAGTGTATATCTTGAAATTGTATGTTGCGGCCGCCATTTGGAAAACTGATAAAGTGTCACCACTATATGAGCGTGCATTTACTTAATACAATTTACAATTTAATTTTACTTTCACATGTATGCCATCAATATCTTGAAATAGCTACCATTTTGGAAAAAAAAAACTATAGGCTACCGAGTTTACAGAGTTTTATACACTAGTAAAACATGATAATATAAAAACTGTATGCAAAATTTGGGATAACCCTCAAATGATATCTGAGTTATAGTGAATTTAAACACATACAGAGGGATCGTCGTTAAAAAAAATTAATTTTTTGAAGTTATTTGTTTTATCTTGTGAAATTCCAACGTCTCCGGTAATAACTTGGAAACAAAATTCACCAGAGTTCCGGCAGACGTCGCTGCTGCTCATCTTGGCACTTAAAATTTACTTCCTTAGATGGAAATCATTTTCAATTAAAAAAAAAAACAAAAACAGCAAATGGAATTACATTGATGAAGAGAAACAAAATAATTGTTTTAGGGAGGCTTCGTGATTTATTTTATTTTCAGACAAATAAAAATATTCAATTTTGTAATATTAGTTACCGTCATATGGTAGGAAGTGTATTTCTTATGTATGAATTACTTATTTGGTATTATTGTGTTTTTTATATTAGCTACAAAAAATGAGTTATTATAACACAACCACTTTTAAATTTGCCTACATTTGTTTCTGAATAGTTTTTTGGGTCTCTAAGTAAAACCAAAGACCCTTCTGTAGGTCGCAACCCGTCTACACAGATAAGAGGATGAATAATATATATTTCAAACTTTGCATTTATATTCTTTGTATATTTTCCACATAGAGGAAAAATATAGTGATAAACAAAAATGATCTTGGTATAGTTAAGGAGTAAAAACTATATAGATGAGAAATTTATTTGAAAAATATGTGTGGGACATCAAATAAAACTAAAAGTTATTCCGATTATTTATGTTTATTTGGCTAAAAATTAATATGTTGGTGCTATAAGCTAAATTTAAGTTGTCAGATTTCAAGCCCCCCCCCTAACTTGAATACGGTGTGATCTACAAATCTGAAAAAAAAATGTGGATTTGAAAATATATATTATAGTTGTTTGTATGAAGAATATAACTTAATTTAACACTTAATTTGTCGTTGAATCGCGTTTGAATCAATAAATGAACGTATTATTCGTGATAATTTATGTTCAAGTTGTATTCTATCAATTATACCATCTCACACGTCTAGCTCAATATTTATTTAACATAATATAATTTAAAGGGATTGAAAGGAGGAGGAAGGGAGGGAGGGATAGAGAGAAGGGAGAGAAAGGGATAGGAGAGTGAGGGAGTGGATTGAAGAAAGTCAAAGATATTCTGGAACAGATTTGATGAAGGACTGGGTAAATGGCTTACAATGCAAGGAAGAAAAGAACTGAAATTTTAAGATAGAAGGTATTTTAACATGACACTGTGCTTTGAAGTAGAGTATTTTTTGATTATGAAAAAGAGAGACCTATCAGACTGTGATCGATATGAGTGGGCATTTTGTTACCTCTTGTGAAGAGTACAGCAGAGTAAGATATAAAACTCTAGGTGATAAAAATTGGAATGGTAAGAGATAGTCTGATGTATTTTAAGAGTTTTCTTTCAGTAGGTCTGATGAAACGTAAAGGTAAAGTACTGGTCTCTGGATGAGGTGGTGGGTAGGAAAGACCCATGAGACCTAATTACAGGGATGTAATTCTCGCCCCATTATGAAAGAGAATAGAACCATTTACAGCTTCTTGTCTTATGTGATATAAATTATTGTCTTACCTTTGTGTGCTTTTTTATTCCTTACTAATTTTTCATATAGTTGATCAATATATTTAAGTGATTATTTGTTCTGCTGGTGTTTCTGTTTAATGCATTTTTTTTCCCCAAACTGTCAATCATTCAAAAAGTTAGCAATTCCTAAACTATTCCATACATACTACTTGACCAACTCTGCTATGTTAACAATACCGATACAGTTTGTTCATTCAACTGGTCCATACCCCCTCCTTCCATTTACTTTGTTTACAATGTGTTTAACCTCCAATACATCATAACTTTAACTGTCAAGCGCATAACTGATGCTTTATGTTTAACAAAGTACGCATACAAAACTTTTCTTTACAATCAGTTTCACGTCAATCGTGGCAAATGTTTTATGAGTTACGTTTTGTGGCGATGATTTCTAAAGGGTTTTGTTTGCAGTAATCATTAGCCTCTAGGTTAAACGTGCATTTAACAATTCAGTCATTCAAACAACTTGGCCATTGTTTGACATTTCTTCTTCCTAGCATAGAAATAATCTACCTTGGCTTTTAAAACGTTCCTTGTTTTGATTTTGTGATTTATACCAAGTTCAAAACTTATTGGAATATTGATTTAAAATAAAGTTTATTATTTACGACTTTAAAGAAGTAATTAACGATTTATTAACAAAGAAGTTCTAGCTATGATCAGCTTCATATTACTCCCGATACAGGTTCTACCCATTAGATTAATTTGCCATCTTTTTTGACTGATTCTATTTGTTTGAAACGCTCTACTGGTAATAACTTTGGTCCAATTTCACTCAAATTTACTATGTAGAGTCTGTTTTACAAATCATTGGACAAGTTCGATATCTAGAGAAAATTGCAGGTAAATTTCAAATTGGTAGCAAATTTTCAAATTTCAAAAATTCGTTTTTTGATGATAATTTTATACTAGTACCATAATAGCTTATTTTGTGGAAATTCGAAATCTGCAAACAATGAAAACCAAATGAGTATTAAAAAATAGAAAAAAAATTAAATAGTTAAAAATACAATCTCAAAATTAGTAGAAAATCACAAGCAATGCATCTGGTAACCAAAATGCATTTGTATCTGTAGAAAGTTACGTTTAGCTTTAAAACTAAAATTTTTAACTTCAATTTAAATAAAGCAAAAATAAGATTGCAGGCCGCGTTCAAATGATTTCAGAAGGAAGAATAGTTATGAAAATATTCCAAGGACGACCAGAACGATAGAAGCCGGATAGTTTCTTAGCAGAAAGTCAAGGAAAAGATGTCTGGACGGCATTAAGGACAACCTCAAAAAACCGGGTGTCCGGTGGTTGATACTTGTGGTAGAAGACAGAAGAGAGTCGAAACGGGTGTTGGAAAAGTGGCAGGGTCCTACAAGGACTGTAGCACCGAAGATGTTGATGATAAAATAAGTTTAACTAATAGTAGAATATGATATGAAAAAGATTGGATAATTTCAATATGGCGGCCATTTGACAGTTTTACGGTGGTTCGTTCGTATCTACTTCCCATATGGCCTCGTAATAAATTATTTTGTGCAGCTTTGTGATCTGAATGTAATAATAAATACCATGTTTGATGAATATTCTAGGAAGACATATAAACCATTTTTAAAAATATTGTCTTTAAGTTTGATTGGATTGGTTGTCGCATGGAGTAATCAGTATAGATATTAATGTTTACTATAGTCCAACAACAACAAAAACAAAACAGTGTGGAGAATGGAGAGGAAGAATCCTGCTCCGCACCACACTTAAGCTGAGTTGTATGAAAGAACAAGTGGTAGAATTATGGGGAGGGGGGTAACGGAAAAGAATAGGGTGGGGGGGGGAGCTAGATCATGAGTACATCTTCTTTAGTTTGTTGTAGATTTATACATAAAAAAGGAAGATATTTTAAGGTTAGCCACAGATATATATGATAAATCAATTACTCTTCGTCGTGTATTCATTTTTATGTACACAAATGATGACAAATGTGTGATTAAACCATATTAATAATATAAAATCTATCATTATCAAATAACAAGGATTCTAGTTAGCCTCTATTTTCACTACTTAAAAAAAGAAATCCACAAACATTGAATTATAGTTATTTACATTTCATAACAATTTCATTGACATTGCTTGAATCAATTTTCGAACTGAAGTTTAAAGCTGGTTTTTCTTATAAACGTGGTAAAATTCCTTTTTTAACCGATTACGCTTGACCAGGCATCTATAGGAAGAAAGTGAACAATACGTTTAGTTTAGGTACTTAAAGAAAAATTTATATAAAAATTGTTTTTTTTTATATTTGAGAAAATATTAATTTTTAGTTTTGGTTATACCAGCTCCTCCAGAATTTTGAGTTATTGAAATGAACGAAAAATACACAAAGCCAAAATATACCCACAATCTAAATTTTATACAAAATTGATCATTCGTTTGAACTTAAGAAAACTACACAGAAAACATCATTACAAGCACCATTTCTTTAGGCCGAGAATACTTCGAACAAGGTATCCTTTTACCTATCGCATAACTTTACCTACACTACGTATGTATGAGAAGGAAAATTAGAAAGATGCAATAAGAGTTTTGAATTTGCCAGAGTTTGAGTTATGCTGGTTCTTCAGTTCATTAAGCTTTTACTCAGTGGAGTTGAGTGAAATGATTAAAGTTTCCTACACTGATTTCACTTATTTCCGTTCTACATTATTCAAAAATACAACAACAAAATTCAAGATTCGTTAATTTAATATCTAATTTAGTTCTTTTTCTGACTGATTTCTACATGTTCAGATTATTCGATTCATTCATTTTCTAACAGATACATTTATTTTCCTTATCTTACACTGATATATTCATCTTATACTCGTAATTAATTCACCAACTTGTTAATACTGAATGATTCATTAATGTTTTAACTGATTAATTAATTAACTGGTATATTCGTTTATTTTCGGACTGATTCACTAATTTTCAAACAGATTCATTCTTTATGTAACTGATTCATTCATTTTCCTAATGATTTATTCATTATTTTTTTATGGATTTATTTATTTTTACGAATTCAATAATTTATTTATGGATTTATTATTTTTTTACTGATTAATTCATTTTTTGACTGATTCAATCATTTTCTCACAGATTCTTATTCCGACAAATTCATTAATTTTCAAACAAAGTAATTGTTTTTCTGACCTATTAATAATTTTCTAACAGATTCGTTCGTTTTATAACTAATTAATTCATCTTCGTTAATTTACATTAATTGTTCATTGACTGATTCATTCACTTTTTAACTGATTAATTAATTTTCTGACAGATTCATTCTTTTCTGACTGATTCATTGATTTTCTGACAATCTAATTGATTTTCCAACTGATTTATTCAATAGTTTTACAATTGAGTAATTCAATTTCTGATTTTTACGTTAATTGTTTGATTGATTAATTTCTTTACTGACTGATTCAATCATTTTTCGACTGTTTTGAACTAGTCATTCAATCCTCTATCCTCTAAGCTAGATTTTTAGGACGATGTCAAATTTTGATGAAATTCTAAATTGAAATTGGACATCTCTACATTGGACAAGAATTTCCAAGTAAATAAATATTTAGTTATGTGCTGGCAACAACAACTATGTATTTAAAATATTTAATACTCACAAAAAGATTGACATATTTTTTCAGTTGTTATTAAACTCTGAAGAGAGATTTTAAGGAATAATTTTAAAATTCTAAAATTAAAATTGGGTTAGTACAAATTTTATAATAATCAACCCAATTAGTTCGAGTTGTGCTGAGTGCAAGAACGACTGAAAATAATCAAAACCGACATCTGTTGGAAGCATAATACCTCAAACCGATAAAACCACTAACAACTCGACAACGGTTTTGACTCATCTCATGACTCTCTATACGACGTATAAGTGAAGAAATGATCCAGCTTACCACATCGTCCATGTTCTTTATCAAAATATTGAGAGCATTTCCAACTATCCCAGTTATTGAAATAACGATTACGTACCTGAAATAAAACAAAATATTAATTATAATTTTAAATTATAGTGACTACAAACAAAATAAAGGGTGTAACATATTGGATAACAGTTTCGCAGTTAAATTTAGTTAAACATTACTTCTAACAATCAACAATAAAAATCCTGACTCCAAAAAAATCGATCAAAAAATATAACAATATGAAATAGTACTGTTATTTAACAATTAATATCTTTAAAATTATGTTAACGATTTTGTTGAAATTTTTATAAAATTTGATGACAAAACGTGACTAGTATGCCAAAACCCAAGTATAAGAAAATTGTTATAGAGCAGGAAAAATTGTTCTATTTAGACATATGATAACTTTCAAACAAAAATTGATTACATAAATTTTGCAAAATAAAATAACTATAAATTTGCAGTATTCGAAATTTCGACTTTATAAAAATTATTTCCAAAGAGTTTGATTTGTTTTTTCAAAGGTGTCCTTACAGACCCAAACAAAAGTATTGGTCGTCATATCCACAAAAATGCCAGATCAAAAGTTGTAGGTAAAAGAAAACAACACAATCGTTATGGAACTGTTATTGAAGAACTAATTTCTCAAAATTGACTTTGTATATTTCGTGCAAATTTTCATCAAATGTGAACAACAATGCCGTAAGTGAGTGTGTCAAATTTTAAGTTCAGGAAAAATTAACAATTACGAAATTATATTTGGGTTGTCAATATTAAACAATTGACCAGCTGATGACACGGCGAATACACCTACAAAATTCTCCAAAAGTTGATAAGCGATGACTCTTCTACACTAACTCATATCATTACATTATTTTCTTTCTCACTTATAAGCAATATAAAGACAATGCGAAGATGGCTTCCAATATTATTCTTGGTTTTAGATATAGGTTTATGAGAAAGTTTGTGCAATAGTTTCACAATAACGGCGGTCAAAGTTCATTTCAGTTCTATTGCAAACTATTCCAATCGTAAATTCAATTCTATTTCACATTCTGGTTTAAGTTAATGATCTTTATATACTGTCACAAACAACATTTTATTGATATAGCTAATGTTGAGGAATTACATTGTTTAAAATATCATACGTAATTAATAAAATAAAAAAATAAGGCGATTATATTTTACGCCCATAATTAGGAAATACACAAAAACCCTTGACGTCACTCAAACTATTAAAATATTTTTGTCTCTAGCATAATACTTTCTTTGGGAATAAACATTTTGCTAGTTAACAACACTTTGGTACACTTAATAAATGTTTCGCTACAGGAGGACGTCCTGCAGAGGAAGTCGGAAAAATCTTCAATGTAAGCGTAGGTCGAATAATACCTGCCTAGCTTAAAATACGGTATTAGTCCCTATTGAACAGTTAATTGCCTTGTAAGTAAGAATAGAGGCAAACAAATTTTTTGAAGGGCTACCATTTCCCATTGAATCTTATTTGTTTTGCATATGTGTTTGTGGCAATGTGTTCTTCTAAAACGACCTTTAAAATGTGACATTACTCGAACTATGCTTATTACATTGAAGATTTTTCCGAGTTCCCCTGAGAAATGTCCCCCCCTCCATAGTAAAATATGACAGTTAAGTTTATCAAAGTGTTGTTACCTAGAGTAAGGACATAACAGTAGACCTGAACTGTATGTTTATTAAGAAACAAAATATCCAAGGATATTCTAACTTTTTCAACATCCAGTATATCGGCTGTTAAAATGTACGTAATGTAAATGAACATCAATCATAAACAGTAATTAATTTTTATTTCAGTTTTTTGCTAAAATAAATAAATAATTATGTATGTGAATCCACCAGTTGGCAAGTGATACAATTCCACAAATACACGTGATCGACCTCCCCCTTCCTCCCCACTCCATCTACTAGAGACGCATCATTTTACATTTACTTTTACCATTCGAAAACACAATAAGAATCAAATTCCATTGGGGAATATTGGTATCCAGTAAAACAGCCAACAATAAACTCATGATCATTGTAACATGGGGACTATTATGCAAAACCTTTAATACAGTTAACCTTAAGTATTGTGGTAATACTACTATAATCGACATTTCGTTTTAAAGACTGTATTAAAAGTTTCAACAGAGTTATGTTGATACTTTCAAGGTAAATGGTTCAACATTAATTTCTATTGGTTGCCATTTTAGATGGGTGCAATATGAGGAGGTATCTTTTTCTACTCGTTATATACTTTACATCACTGTAATCATATAGCCCAAACAGTATGATCATACTAATAGGCCCTTTCTATTTATGTAAATAATTGGAATACAATATTCAAATTTTGTGCATGTTTGACGTAGACTCTAGATTTATGACGTAGACTTGGGGATGTGAAAGCTGAAGACCTCGTACACGTCAACCAAAGGTTTATTGGGCTTCCATTAGGCCTAGCTGTGCCGATCGATTGCCGTACCATTGACTAGTTTGACAAATGTGTCACCTATACTTGTTTTGTTTTTTCATCCCCCACCTGCTAGAGTCTAAAGACTCTGATGTGCTCTAGTGAATCGCAGTACATGAGGACTCATTTGCTCGCCGACACAATTGAAGGTTATGGTCTTCGCGGAAGAAACCCAATTTCGTTTGGTGTTTTCTACTTTTTGTAAAACTTTACTTATTCCCCTCTCTTAAGGAAAGCTATGAGGTGAGCTCAAATTTTGTAAACGGTAAGGGGGGTTGTGTGAAATATTAGCCTATTTTCATGGTCTTGATGAGTAGAGAAAGGGGGGGGACTCAATTTCAAAATGCTGATCAAAGTTCAATATAAAATCTACAACCGAATTTTGTATATAACAAACATAATAAGTTATTAACAAACAATTGTGATTTAATGGTCATTTTGAAGTATTTTATAGTGTGCAATGTTTTATTTGAACAAGAGACTCCAATTGTGTATGTGTGTGTGGGGGGGGATTATATGACCACACTGTATACAACATACAAATCATTACTGACTCTATTGTTTACCCGAGATATATTAACTTAGTTCTGATGTCATAACAATTAAATTTTCTGTTTATTTTCTAAATTGAAGATGCTTCCAGGCGTGATGAGATCCTGAGACGTCTGCTTCAATGTAATAAAAGCTATTAAAGAAGTGACGTGATTTCATAATAAAAAAACAAGTTTAATAAACTCTCAGGGAGTCTCAGTTTCAATTTTCTGGTCATAAAAGGTCTACTGAAAATAAATAGAACGAGAAAATGAGTACTTTAAAATATCATTTAGTGTTATTTCGTCTTTATCTGGTTTATAATGTATTTGATATATGGAGTTTTTTGAAGAAAAGTATGGACATGATATGATAACTGTTGAAAGATTAATAATTTGGACTTGTAAAATTGATTATATAAAATAACTGATCTCATCAATAAGTGCAGCCTAAGTATTGTATTTCTTTCAACATTGGTTCAAAAGTTATCAAACTATTTCCATACTTTTTTAACGCTATATTTATATACACAATTTGACTAACCCCATATATACAGTTTGTTAAGTCCCTTACTCCCCTCCCCCACCTTAACTTTTGTATGAATTTAAATAGATCCAAAACCTATTGAATCTGTTTACAAGGTCACCTAAATTTTCTACTACGCAGTTTAGAATTTTATCCTCTACCTAGGCGGATATTGAACATTTTCAAATAGAAACCCGCATGTTGTGATATGTCAAATTAAAGAGCATACAAAGACAAAATTATGGAGCACGTTAAATATTTTTTTGATAACCCTAACCAAAATGGCAGGATAAAATGTATTCCAAGACTTATTCATTGAAACGTCGTCTTTTATAATTGCAAAAATAAAGTGGTCTTTTATGGTCAATTGTGTTTTCGTTCATATGGTTATTGAAATTTCAACAAGTGTAGGTCATTGCAGTTCATTCAGGTGAACTAGTTAACAGTTCCAATGGGTCTCAGTTCATTAGAGTGGGAGGAGGGATGGAGGGGGAGGAACTTTATTAACACACTTTATGTATATATTAACTCTCTATATATTTTCCAATCTTTTCTAAAATTTAGAAAAAAATGTTAAATTGAGACATTATTATTCCGTTAATTTATTCATCTTTACGAGCGAAGCACGACCTTTTAGAAAAGTGAGCGGGAGTTTTTACAATCATACGAGTAAAAGAAATTGTTGACCTGCTGGTTTCAGCAATATAATATAATTCTCTTTAATTTTACGTACCCTGAAACTAGTATGGTGGAAAGTAGAACACAAACTAAAATAAATTATCAATTTACGCACTAATCCTCACTTTGACAATTTAATTAACTTCTCGTTATCATCAAACTAATTAAATTGCTTGTTTATTTTCAAAATTGAATTGTCTTCTTCTTGCTGTGTAAATGTCAATATAGTATGAAAAGACACTGTCGAAGTTGGTTTGAAAGTGTGAAGTGTTTGAAGAAACATATATTGCACAACAAGATGATGTTTAGATACTTTTTTCAAGTAAATACGTTTTAAAAACTTTAAAAATATTATTAATATGCGTGTGTCTGTTCGCAATAATTCACTAACATGTCATCCAACCGAAACAAAAGCGGTGCACAAATTAAGTATCCAACATGTAGATGTATATTCTCAGAGAATTTTTGTGTTGATATATAATACGTCAGAAGCAAATAACTCAAAATTCCAAAAGTGGAATATATTTTGCTGTATATTTCAGAAGCAAATATCTCAAAACTACAAAATTGAAATATATTTTGCAATATTTCAGAAGAAAATATCTCAAAATTACAAAGCTGGAATATATTTTGCTTTATATTCCAGAAGCAAATATCTCAAAATAACATAACTGGAATATATTTTTATTTATATTCCAGAAGCAAATATCTCAAAATTACAAAACTGGAATATATTTTGCTTTATATTCCAGAAGCAAATATCTCAAAATAACAAAACTAGAATATATTTCGCAATATATTTCAGAAGCAAATATTTCGAAACTCAAAAACTGGAATAGATTTTGCTACGCATTTAATGTACATCTCCTATTACAAGGTGCTAATTTATAAATGTGATGTTCCATTGAGGATATTCATTCAGCCCTACCAGTAATTCTTGCAGGTGGATCCTAAAGTAAAAGTATTAATAAGGTAGAAGTCTGGGAGATGCACACTTTGGGCTGAGAGTTGGGTGAATCGGAATCCTGAAATTAATTTGTTATAAATCTAGTAGCAACATACATTTCCTTTCCTGGATTCATTATATTTTGCCTTAACATTGATAACGAAGCGAGTCCGGACCACTTGACTGGTACGGGAGATATCTACAAGGAATCATTGTCATCACTCGGACTCAATGGACCGATGATGATGACGTTGTCTTCTTCCAACAGAATTTTCTAGAAAGTGGATGGGTCCCTATCGACTTGACAATAATAGATTTATTCTTCTGGAGTTTGTCAAGAATAAAGTTAACTATTGTAAGTCATATTCAGTGAAAGTAACAAACAACACTGATGAATTTATTGAGGATAATAATGATAAAAAGACTTTGTCGATAAGTTCGCAGTGAGCGATGTCCGAGAAAGACTGCGTCAATTACGATGAGTTGCTGGGTCATCTGCATAACGAATGTTTCTTGTATAGCTTTCAAATAGTCTGTTATAATAATAAGTGTTAAGAGTGTAAAACAATTATTTTTTAAACGGATAAAACTATTTATTTAAAATATAAACACCTCTTTATTATAACTCTGGTAAAAATTAGGATATTATTAACATATTTGTTTAAAGTTTTAGATGATAGAAATAAATACAAAATAAATTAATGATTGCCTTTGATAAATAAATAACGTTTCCATTTGTTAATAACAAACATTTTATCCATACCTACTTTTAAATTCATTTATTCTGAAGTACTCAAAGAAAAGATCACAAGTTAAATACAATCTTCGGTTAAACTAAACGGACATAGATAGAATATAACTCGAACACAACATCTCACAAAAATTACACTTACTTAATCAAACGGGTTTCAACAACAAAGTCGCCATCCTCAGTGATACATGGATTACAATAACTAAACTATAACAGTTGTAGTAAACTTATTGTAATTCACGTATCACTGAGGATGAAGACTTTGTCGTTGAACCCGTTTGATTAATTGAGTGTTAATTGAAATGCGTTTGATTAAAGTAAAAGTAATTTTTGTGAGATCTTGTGTTCGAGTTTTATTTTATCTAATATTATTTCACAAGTCAAGTTCAATATTTATTTATAACACGACATATTACGTAAATTACAGGGGTTAATTAATTTCTGAGAGAAAGCACAGGAAGAAGAAGAGTAGGCTTAATTAAACTTAAATTGCATTGTTTAATTGTCGAGACTTCATGCCTTTGAATATTAAGCAGAAATATAAAGACGGTGTTTTAGGTGCAGTCTGCTATTGTGGTAATGAATAAGTATTTCAGTATTTCTTTCTTTAAATAGAGAAGTTGGCACACAGCTGATTTGGTACACGTGCTGTTTATAGTAAAGCCGCTTTAACCGTCTCCCTACTCTTGGCGATGGGGAGGGGGATTTTAACTGGGCAAATTTGTACACTTCCTAAAAACATAAGACTCTACAACCTTATGCTACAGGCAATAGGTAGACAGTTTTATAATTTACAAAACTCTTTTTCAAACAAGCATGTTTTCATAAAATGTAACATCAAAAATTTGAAAAAGCCATAATTTTGAAAAACCTATACCGAGTGTAACAGTGTTTTATATACTAGTAAAATATGATAATATACACCTGTATGCAAAATTTTTGTCCACCTTCAAATGAGTCCGGAATTATAGTAGATTTCAATACATACAGAGGTAATTAAAAGAAAAGAAATTACTTTTCAGTACATTTTTTTTGATGTTCCTTATCACATCTAAAATTATTTCTTTTACTTTTTGAAACAAACTGTATAATAAAATATACAGGTGTACCATGAAAATAAAAGTGTATAATTTGGTACGCCCAGTTTGATTATACACAAAACACATAACAAAATCAGTTTACAAACATCCAAAAGAATGGAAAAAACAAAACAAAAACAAATTCTATTGATCTACTACTATATATTACATTTATGTAAAACAAATTAAAATTCGACTGTAAAAATAATAACCCTGTAAGAAGTCTGATTTTCTTTGTTTTATTTTGTGAAATTGGCAACGTCTCCGCTAATAACTTGAAAACAAAATTCATCAGAGTTCCGGCAGACGTCGCTGCTTCTCATCTTGGCACTTAAAATTTACTTCCTTGGCTGGAAATCATTTTCATTTTAGAAAATAAACAGCAAATGGAATTACACTGATGAAGAGAAGCAAATTAAATTGTTTTAGGGAAGCTTCACGATTTATTTTATTTTCAGACACATTTTATAATATAAGTCATTTTAAAAATAGTGGTAATAAAACTGATATGGTGATTGATAGGAACTGCATTTCTTTAAATATTATTAATTAATTACTTCTTTGGAATTATTGTGTTTTTAGCTTAGCTACAAAAAATGAGTTTTTAAAAGGCAATGCAAGTTGTTTTCTAAGAAGAAACTTTTCAAAACTGTTTCGTATGACTGCCAACTATAATTTTATCTAAATTTGTTTTTGAATAGCTATTTTATGGTCCGTAAGTAAAACCAAGAACCCTCATAGTTATACGCGTGTGTCTGTCCGTCTGTCTGTCTACCTATAGGTTATAAACCCGTCTACACGGGCAAGACGATGAATAATATATACCACACATATAGGAAAAATATAGTGAACAAAATGACCTTGGTGTAGTTAAGGGGTAAGCTAAATAGTTGAGGAATTTGTTTCGGAAATATTATATGTGAAACATAAAATAAAACTAGACGTTATTCCAATTATTTAGGTTTATTTGACTAAAAATTAATATCTTGGCGCTAGGCTAAGATATCCACCCCCACTGGAGACAGCGTAACCTACAAATCGGAAAAAAAATTGGATTGGAATTGAATTTCAGTGGCAAATGATATATTATAATTTTTTGTATGATGAATACAACTTAATATAACAATACAATGAGAAATACGTTTAAGTTTTGTGAGATGTCTTCAAACAAACAAACAATTCAATAGCCTTTAAAAAATGGATTGCATTTTCAGTGGTTTGTCTTGATTAGTGTCCGTAGGTAACTCTTATAATTTCACGTGCGTGTTAGTTTGTACAGTTGAAACTGCCGTATAAAGATTTCAACTCAAAAAAAAATAATAATAATAACTATCTATATGCCTACGGACGTGTGGTTTTAACAGAAGATGGAAGAACGCAACGACATCAACCGTTTTGAACCTGTGTAACCACTGAGAGTTTACGGATCTGAACTGTAGCGAGATAAGCATAGTACAACTGAGCCACACAGCTCTTGGAATAACAAAATAATGAATAGGAAAATCTAAATTAAGTGTCAAATTTGATTAAAATGCAATTAAAAATCCAGTTATTTTAATTATATTTTTATTTTGAAGTTACACTTTTAAGAAATGAGCGAGAACTAAATAATATTTTAAAGGCAATATTCAAAAGAATGCAGTAAAATTATTATTTATATTATTACTATTATTATTAAAAGATAAACAGTTCCTACCTGTTCAAACAAGGAAAAGTAGAAAGCCCTATGTGTCTCGCTTGCGGACAAGCAGTAGACAATGCAGAACACACATTGTTCATATGCAGCCAATGGAGCATACAAAGAGGAGTATTGAGAAAAAAGATCGGAGAATTCACCCCCGAAAACACGGTAGAGCTTATGCTGAAGAAGGAGGATAACTGGGACGCCGTAGCTAAGTATGTGGAGTCGATTTTACGGACGAAGAAACAGAATGGTCTGGTCGACGACCAAAACACGTGAAGCAACAGCAGCATTAGCAGAACAGAGCAAACGCCAATCTGGCGAAGAACAGCCATCTTGAGTAATGCTAAAGCGGGTACAGGATGGAAATCTCAACGAGGATTAAATAAAAGAGGAAGGGTTTTAGTGGGTCAGGTGGTACAGGTGCTACAGCCCCACACACCAGTCGGTCTCGCTGGGCCACTGATGGTGCGTATGCGTATTTCCCCCCTCTTCGGAAAAAAAAAGATAAACAAATAATAGTAACAAAAAAAGAGTTGGTGTAGATGTACTGGATGCAATTGTGCTAAAATATATACATAATTATGTACTGCAGGACAGTGGCGAATTCAAAATATATTGTGTGTACAGGTTAATTTTTTTTGAAATTATGGTTTATGTTAATCTGGTATTAGTGATACAATTAGTGCCGAGCGTCCTAAAAACAGAGATAGACAGATTTCATTAAAATGTACTCATAATTTAAAAAAAAGTAAAAAACTAGTTTTCGTCTTACTGCTTCAAAAACAGCTGTTTTCAATACATTCATTGACATGTTAAAGTTGTTCTTTTTAGTCATAGGACCTAAAAACATCAGCTGAGGTCGAGGTCATCAGCTGTTACTTCGTTTATAGGAATTAATTAACGATTGTAAAGAATCTATAAAAACAACAGACTCTCGATTGTAAATAACAGATAAAACAGCTGTTACCATCGAACAACAGCTGTTATAACACCGAACAAGGGTAAAAAGGTTATAACATTTTAGATTTTGTGAAAATGCTTTCATATATTGTTTACAGTATAACGAAAAATATAGTTCATCACTAGGACCAAAAGAAGCTTTTCGATCCTCGCTCATTTTCCAGCCTCGGCCGTTAAACTTGAGCTTGTATAGAAAAACTTCACTTTTGGTCTTTGTAATGAAAAAAAAAAAATTATAAAAAAATCCTATTATAGGATTGGCAATTTGAAGTTATCGTTTACATAACTCCAAAACAAATGATAAAATGTATATTTAGAAAATGTTAATTTTGTAAATAATAAATTTTTAAAACGAACTTCGTAGTCCACAGCCCGATCACTGAAGACATACTACTGCAAAATATAACAAACACAAAATACTAGTGGTTCCGATACACTTCGCTCTTCGTTGAACGATCACTGACGCGTTTAGCCGAAACAATAACAAACACACAGACGAAATGACAAATAATCGAGTTTATACTGGACTTCGCTACACTTGATCAAATTAATGTCCAAACATAAACATATTTATAGTTTTTGTTTTTAGAAAAGCCTGAACATCGTTTCAATATTGTAAGTGTACGCTAAAACTTGCAGATAGCCTGGAATACAAGCTGATAAGTCGTGTTACATAATGCGTGCATGTTCAGTACTGAATTAATGCAAATCTATCAAGGTATGTACATATAATATGAAGCTCGTGTTTACTAAGCATGTACACATGTTTGCTTTCAATTAACATAGTTACGTCATGCGTATACATAAATAGCTACAAGCAAATCATTAGAATATGAAACTTAGAGTGTAGCTCTCTCTGAATTGGTGGAAAATATAGGAAGTATAGTTTGTCTATAAATTCGGTAAACATTGAGAGTAGGTATCTCTTGACATTTTTGACAACATGCTTGTCTTAACATTTCTCTCACTGTGTCAATATCTAATACAGACATTACATAAACAATGTCTTTTATAATGTTAGAGGTGGTGATTTCTGACGTTTAATATTTGACAATTATTGTAAGTTTATTACATTCAGAACACATATTTTATATTCTAAAACTATTGGTTGAAATTTAAAAAAATGAGATACCGTTGATAAGAAATTTAAAAAGTGGGATTCCGTTGAAAAGAAAATTTAATCAGTTTCAAAAAGATCCTCGAAACCCTCATTATTAACAATTTTAAGATTGTAGTGGCGGTGTTCAAGTAAGAAGTACAAATTGTTATTGTCCACTTTGAAAATAAAATGTTCGGGTGAGTGGAATTTAAAGAAAAAACCTTTTCTTCAACTTAATCACAAGTGAGATATGAGAAAACAAAAGTTTCGTTTTTAGTGGTCCACTCGATATATAAATTCGTTCTTATGAGTCATAGAAAAATCTGTTTTAATTTTTTATGTTTTTGATCAGTAATTGTAATTTCCTTCCTATAAAGATTAAAAAAACTCCTATATAAAATTTCAGTGAAAGGCGCTACCGTTTATAAAAATACGTTAGTAAAATAATTTTAAATCGCCGACATTCGCCGTAAGGGAAAAACGTTTTTCATTTATTGAGGTAAAAATGAAACTTTTTTACTTAAACATAGATTACCTTAGAGAGCAATCCAAAACAATTTATTTATTTATTATTAATAATTATATGTAAAAAAGCAATCTGATTTTGTTTTTACGCCTATATGGATACAGTTTCCTATATTAAAATTAACATTATTTTATTCATGTACATTATTAGGAAATTAATATTGATTAGATTAAATATGAGTTTCGAATAGACAACAGATGTTGCATGTAGCACGCAGTCCTCCAGTAAACTCCGAAAGTAACTCCTTCCTTCACCTTGTTCTATACAACAAGCGGTGCTAGGCCTTGCTGACTACTCCATCCACAAAATTTAGGTTCATAATTTTTAGTCATGTTTGTCCTGACATACCATCTTGGTATATGAAAAACCATTCTTAATAAAGTTTATTAGGAGAGACCCCAATGACTTGAGTAAAGAGGGATAGTCCACTTCTTTATTTTACAATGTGTGACAACAATAATTAGCAACAGGTTGGAGAAGGAGAATTTAAGTAGGATAGACATATGTCTTTATTTAGAACAAAGTTAGGACGTTCCCCAAATGTATTTTCCACTTAACCCCAAATGTAAATGAAAAGATTTTTTCCGAGAGCGAGAGAGAGAGAGAGAGAGAGAGAGAGAGAGAGAGAGAGAGAGAGAGAGAGAGAGAGAGAGAGAGAGAGAGAGAGAGAGAGAGAGAGAAAGAGAATAAAATATAATAAATCTTTATTTTCTGAGGCGAAGTTAGGGTCATAGGTCTCCTTAACCTCAAAAATAACAAAAATACATTTAAACATAATGTATCAAATCAAACATGATTACAGAATATTACAATTTTTTAATTGAGATGGAGAGAGATAGAGAGAAAGTCAAAGATCTTCTGCCATAGATCTGATAAAGGAATGGTTAAATGGTTTAAAGGGCTAGGGAGAAAGACTGAAAGAGAAAGTATGTTAACATGATACTGTACTTTGAAATGGATATTTTTGTTCATTGTGAGGAAGAGAGACCAATCTGTGATCGATATGGCTGTGCGTTTTGTTGCCTCTTGTGAAGAGTACAACAGAGTAAGATATAAAGTTCTAGAGTCGGAGAAATTGAATGTGGGAAAGGTAAGGGATAGCCTTCTCTGATCAAAAGTACAAGTAGGTCTGATGAAACGTAAAGGTAAGGTACTGCTCTCTGGATGAGGTGATGGATGGAAGGGTCCATGAAACCTAATTACGAGGATGTAATTCTCGCCCCATTATCTAAGAGAATAGAACCATTTCCATTAACATGTCTTACGTGATTATTGCTTTACTTTGTGTTTTTTAAAATTTATTACGAATTTTTCATAAGTGTTGATAATTTAAGTGATTAGGTGATTATTTGTAGCTGGTATTTATGTTGACTACTGTATGTCAATTATTCGTAAAGTTAACAATTCCTAAACTATTCCATACATACTACTTGACCCAACACTGCTATGTTAACAATACCGATACAATTTGTTCATTCAACTGGTCCACAACCCCTCCTTTCATTCAGTTTGTTTACAATGTGTTTAACCTCCAATATATCATAACTTTAACTGTCAAGCGCATAACTGATGCTTTGTGTTTAACAAAGTACGCATACAAAACTTTGCTTTACAATCATTTTCACATCAATCGTTGTGAATGTTTTATGAGTTACGCATTGTAATGATTATTTCTAAAGGCTTTTGTTGGGAGTGATCATTAGCCTCTACGTTAAACGTGCGTTTAGCAATTCAGTCATTCAAACAACTTGGCCATTGTTCGATATTTCTTTTTCCTAGTATAGAATATCTACCTTGGGTTTTTAAACGTTCCTCGTTGAATTTGTAAGAATATGAGCTATAATGATTTATAGAACTTCCTTGTTCTGACTTTGTGATTTATACGTAATTTAAAATTATTGGAATATTAAATACAAATTATTATTTACGACTTTATCAACTAGTTAACGAATTAATAACATAGACATTCTATCTATTGAGATGAGCTTTATTTTACTGCCGATACACGAGTTCACTGATTCTACCCATTGGATTAATTTGGCTCTTTTTTTGACTGATTTTATATGTTTGCAACGCTCTAGTGGGAGCATTTTGTTGGTCCAGTTTTGGTGTAAATTTTTTAATGTAGGTTCAGTTTTACAAATCATTAAGTTTGAAATCCAGAAAAGTTTTCTGGTAAATTTCAAAACAGTAGTCAATTTTGAAATTATTTCTTAAATTCGTTTTTCGATGATAATTTTGTACTTGTCTCATAACAGCTTATTTTGTGGAATTCGAAATCTTCATCCAATGACAACCAAAGGAGTTTGTTAGATAAATGAGTTATAAAAAACTAAATAGTTAAAAATAAACCCTTAAAATTAATAAAAAATCAGCAGTAAGTTAATAGATCTAACAACCAACATTCTAATTTGTAGTTAGTTAGTTTAACTTTAAAAAAATAATCAATTTATGTAAAAAGCATAAATCAAAGCAGACCACGTCCAAAATATGTCAGAAGGAAGAATAGTTTAGAAAATATTCAAAGAGAGACCAGGGAGAGGGCAGCCGTATAGTTTCCTGGAGGAAGGTCAAGTAAAAGTTGCCTGGACGATATTGAAGAAAACCATAGAAGAAAAGGTGTCCGGTGGTGAAGACTTGTGATAAAGTATAGACTAGGACTAGAGTGAGGCGGGTGATGGTAAAGGGCAGGATCCTACAAGGACTGTAGCGCCGATGATGATAATTAGCGATGTTGATACTCGGGTGAAATAGATACTCGCAATACTCGGCTTCGAATGATTTCAATACTCGTATTATTAGTTCGACATCGAGTATATGCGCAGAATGATTATGCGCATTATGTGTGTGTGTGTGTGTGTGTGTGTGTGTGTGTGTGTGTGTTATATTTCTATCTGTTAGACTGATCCACCAAGTATTTATTTTTTTAAACAATATATGATTGACACTTGTAATACGTATTTAAATGTTATCCTGCCTCGACACAAATTCAGTAATTAAACGTAAGTACAATTATTACCAACATTAATAATTTAGTTATTATTTAAAATAAGTAAATTTACTATATTTTTTATAAAGATGGTAACCTATAAATATTTATTTAAATATAAGTAATAACAATTAAATAATAATTTAATTTACTTTTTGTTATTGTGGAAATAAATGAATATTATTGTTATTTTAAATTGAACTTGTTACCGAATCTAAATCATTATAACTCAAAATCGTAATGTTTAATTAATGTGTAGTGAAAAATCAGCTTAGAAACTAATATAACCAAAGTAGAAACGCCAAGCATTTTCTTTGGAATTGACACAACACTAACGAATATCGTTGTCCGAGGGTACTCGCACATTACCTCCTCCTTGTTCCTAGTTACGAGGATTTTGTCCGAGGATTTTAATACGAAACTGAGGATTTTAATACTCGCACTCTTCCGAGGATTTTGTTACTCGGATGCACCGAGTATTTTAGTTCGAACTCACACATCACTAATGATAATGATGAGTTATGTTTAGTTAATGGTTTTCACATATGATATGAAAAATTTCAATATGGGAGTTTTACGGTGGTTCGTTCGTATCTAGGTCCCATATGATATTAGAATAATTTATTATGTGCCGCTTTGTGATCTGGATGTAAAATAATAAATGCCACTGTCGATTAATTCTCCAGGAAGAGATATAAATAATTTTAAAATGACTCTCATTCGATAGAATCAAGTTTGATGAGGATTGGTTGTCTCATTGAGCAATTAGTATACCTATTACAGGTTACTATTGTCCTAAAACAACAAAAAACAGTATGGCGAATGAAGGAGAGGAAACCTCCTGTACACCACACTTGATATCTCAGGTGTATGAAAGAACACGTGAGTTATTTATAGCGGTATAACGGAATATAATGGGATGGGAGGAGGTTGTCATAGATTTATAAGACGTAGGAACATATCCTAAGATCCTTAGGTTGGCTTAAATCTAAACTCTACTACTTTCCTTTTGGCAGAGTTTGACTCATGCAGTGGCTTTTTTGTTCATAAAGTATTTACTTGATTGGAGTTGAGTAAAATTATAAAAGTTTTATCTGGAATTCCACATTGTTTTAATTTATTTTCGTTCTACATCCTTCACATACAATCTCTACAACAACAACCAAAATCAAGATTATTTTATTTTATTTATAATCAGTTCTTTTTCCGAATTATTTTTACTTGTTCTGATCAATTCCTTTTATTTTATGATTCATTTATTATCTGACAGATAAATTTATTTTCCGTCTGGTTAGTTAATTTTATACTTAGTCATTAATTCAATCTCTTTTTCTTACATATACTTAATAACTCATTCACTTTGTAACTGATTAATACATTTTCTGATAGATTCGATTATTTTCGGATTGATTCATTAATGTTCTAACAGATTTATTCGTTTTGTAAATGATTCACTCATTTTACAACATATTCATTCATTTTCCGACAGACTTATTCAATTTTTTAACTAATTTATTCTTTTGCTAACAGATTCACTCGTTTTAAAACAGAATAATTCATTTTCCGATTCAATGATTCATTTTTTTGATACATGAAGTTATTTTCTGATTGATTCATTAGTTTTATGATTAATTGATTCATTCACTGACTTCGACTACAATAATGTACTGCCTAACGGTAACTGATAGTAAATAAAAGTAAATCCTTTGTCCTCTAAACTAGGTTTTTAGGATGATGTCAGATTTTTATGAAAGTCTGAATTGAAATTGTACAAACCTATACTAGACTTCGGTTTTTACGGAAGCAATTGTAAAGTTATGTGCTGGCAGCAAGAAATTTGTATTTAATAATGGCAGTATTCAATAATTAAAGATACACTTTCTTACTTTAATAAATTTGTATTTTTTCTTTAACAGGTCACTATGATAAACGTCACGTGAATTAACTTGACTTATTTCCTTTAACTCATTTATTCGCATATACTCACCATCTACATTTATCCTTTGCCTTAAACATTGCTTGTTCCCATGTCTTCTTATCCTTATTTAGTTCTCTCTCCGGAGTCCTTTGAAATGTTTTTCATTCTTCTGGTCTCCTGGCAGTTCTACTCATGCTTGATTTACATTTTTGCTCCTTCTAATATAATTTTTTATATTTTGTTTTTACCTAAGCGTGCTATCGATCGAGCACGTTTTTCCTTTTTATCTGTTGCCCAATAGATTTCTCGCTTGTGATCTTTTAGAAATCTTCATTTGAAATAAATCTGTCTCACATTAGTCGGACTATAACATTACGTAACTATTTATTAACAAACGTTTGAGCTTACGAATGATGGTGTTGGTCGTTTTCTATATCTCACTGACCAAAAATTAATATGCGTCGCTTCGTCTTTCTCAGCATTGTAGAAGACTGCCACATAGACAGTAGCCAGGTAAACGTGTCGTTTGTTTTGTTAACTCTGCTCTGTACATCTTATACTGCTCCTCCAAGCGTACCGAGGTAAGGAAATTCCGCGACTTTAGATCTCTATATCTTTAAGGGTTATGTCTTCTATAGTCGTTTTGGTGGTGTTTATCTTGAACCCAATTTATTGTGCAATAAAATCTTATGTAGTTTCTCTTGCAACAGGCCACTATGAAAGTACACCACAGCTGTAAACTCTAATGTTTTACTTTATTCTTCTTAAATGTATCAGACAACACTTAGAACTTATGTCTATTTCATTACAAAACTTTACTAGCGAGCACTTACATTTTGTACATTTACTTTGGAATTTACGAGTCTTTACTAACAATAAACCTGAATAAAAGCAACGCTTTCAAAGTGTAGGCTATAATGGATCTCAAAGTATGTTTAATTTAATAAGCAACAAGCAATATATTTATATTGATTTTTATATGAGTAACAGCCAAGGATATGTAACTGTACAGAAGATGGTTTTATTAAGTTGTGGCATATTTATTGTAATTCATTCACAGAGGGACAAAGTTTAACATTGGATTCTTGACTTTTACTCATTCCTTAGAAGTCCTGTTGCTCCTATCTGGAGAATAGGACTTCCGAAAATGCCGCCATCTGGTTTGATTTAAAGTCTTAATTTCTTCATAACTCTTCCCAGCCTCACGTCCTTCACTCACGATTGATATTCTCTATGTCGTTCTCTGTCTACTTTAACTTTTCCGTCTTTGAAGAAATCATATTGTTTTTTGGGCATCTTCATTTTTACAAAGTTTGTATCCAATCTACTTTAACTTTCCGCCTTAACTGTAACTATTCTAAAACCTTGTTTATATATCATAGCAGTTTTTCATTGCCTATTACGTCAGGCCAATACATATTTAATATCATCTTTTAGTGGTTTATGGATATTTGTAGTTTATTCTTTACGATCTTAAAGAGTTTTAAGATTTTTCATCTATATAGAATTACTAATTTTATTTTGAATATATCGTATTTCATCAATTTTTGATGTCTAAATATCACCGTAGAAACACCAAGATAGGGTAAGTGTATTTTAAGAAAAGTATAAAAGAAAAGAGATCCAGTTGGAAAGGGATAAGTCATGTTGAGATAATTAAATTTTGTGTTATTAAAGGTGCGCAAAAGGATAAAGATCGATTCTCCATGTTACAGAGTCTAGAAAAACTTTCAAAGTACATGTTTTTTTAAAATAAAAACCACAATTATAAATTTAAACACAAGCTTTCGTGGTCTCACCTTCGCCTCCAAAAAAATCTAATAAAAAAATATGTAATAGCAATTTTTTTAGAAAATAAGAATTAAAAATTTATAGAAAATCATGACGACTCTATGTTTTAAACTATCTTAGTTTAAAGTAGTGTTTTCCAGTTTATATAAAACCATTAAGTAATATTGTAAATTGTTTTCATACAAATTATAGTTTCGGCATTTATAAACAAATTCTTACCAATTACATAAGTTTGTTTTTATATTTTGATAAACAAAATTGCTAGATTAAAGAAAGTAATTTTTAATGTACGAATAGGTGTTATGAACGTTATTGTAAACTGGAAATCTGTGTCAAAGAGAGAAGGAGCCATTTTTCTCTCTCTTTAACAAGAAACTGACTTGTCTTTGTAATATTATCTCCTCTCTTATCACAATTTCTCAGTATAAGTTACCTTTGCTTGTGATGTAATTAATTTTAGCAAAATACTGGGTGTAGCCTTTAATTCTAGCAAGAAAAGCGATACAGCTTTATGTTAATGGTATACACGCCCAACATTTCCTTGAGATGCGTGCAGGTTGTACTCGGGAGTAGATAGACCCTGCATGTAATCAATAAACAACAGCAGCTGATTACGTTTGAGCTAATTTGTTATTGAAATTATTGAACAAGGTCTAAATACTAGACTTTCTCACAATTTTCCAAAATAAACATCTATTTGTAATGACAACTTTTCAATGACCGTTATAATCTTCAGTTGTTAGATGTAAAAAAAAAAAAAATCATCTTGGCACCAAGCTTTCTTTTATGTGGAGTATGTACTATGTTTTCAAAAACATTATTCAAAATAGTGATTTACAGTTAAGTGACAATCAGAGCTGTTCAAAATGTCCAAATAAACTAAACTTAGTAAACGCTTTGTTCCTGTTGGTATGTTTTCCTCCAGTTAAAATACAATTTATAAGGAAGGTTCGGGTATTTATTTCCAGTTTTGAATCATGACGTCTGGGGTTGCGCGTTAATGTCTCCCACTCTGCACAGCCTTGATCAGTCCAATCTCTCTCTCTCTCTCTCTCTCTCTCTCTCTCTCTCTCTCTCTCTCTCTCTCTCTCTCTCTCTCTCTCTCTCTCTCTCTCTTTCTTTCCCCCTCCCTCCCTCCCCCTCCCTTTTACGAACTTTTTTTTTTTACTTCTCACATATACGTAGTATAGGAAAAGCAATGCGATGTGGCAAGAAATTTTTGCAGAAATATTCGTTCAGACGTCAACTACGCCCCTATAAATAAGTTTTGAAAGTGATGTCCGTTTGCCAATTGCGAACTTTAAATGCCTCAACATTTAAGCATTGCGTATAGAGCAGCTAAAATCTAATCGTTAGAAAGCTAATTTTGGCAGTATCTTCATTAAACCTGTGCTTGATTAGTATTCGTTTAATTTGTGGGTGATACAAGAAAGTTTTGTACCGTTTATTGGAATGTTTCCGTGAACAGCAGACCTCAATCTTTACAAATTTTAAGACATCTAATTAATCGTTCTTGTCACCCAACTTACCTTAACACAGACGTTGGTGTAATTCATTTTAGAATTAATGATGGAAGGAACAAAACAGTCAAACTATTATGTAAATAATAATTTATTTAATATTTTGATAAGCCCATTAAACTCGAAAAAGTTTTAATCCATGTAATAAAAATACGTACAAAAGCGAGGAAGCTTTTGGTTAGGTAAAAAGCCCTGCGGTACAGTTTTAGGAAAAAAAATTCGTAAGACTGCTTGTTAATCATTGTTCACATTACATTTAATATTTCAGAACGCGATATATTCCATACCTTTGCATAGTGTAGTAATAATATTCGAAGTGGCTATTTTAAAACGAAAAATAAAATAAAAGGCTAAAGCATGTGGTAAAACCAAACGACTTGAGCCCGTAAGCATGTAGTGACAGTTATTTTTATAAAATCGAAGTATTTTAAGAGGCCTAGTGCTAACATATTAATTTCTTCGTCAAATAATCATATATTCATAATCAGAATAAGTTCTAGTTTTATTTGGTACATAATATTTTCTAAAAAAAAGTTGCAAATCGATAGTTTTCCTCCAAGGTCATTTTTTTGTTACTGCTATATTTTTCCTATATAATGGGACAATACAAAGAATATAAATGCAAAATTTGAAATATATAGGATTTATCGTCTTGTCTGTGTAGATTGGCTGCGATTTACAGAGAGACAGACAAACGCGTGAAATTATAAGGGTTCTTAGACTTACAGACCGTAATAAACAGAAATAAATGAAAATGCAATCCATCTTTTAATGGCTATTGAATTGTTTATCTCACATTAAAAAAAAAAAAATAATAATAATAATAAAACTGCTTTTAAAGCATATACGTTACGGATTTCTCATTATGTGGTTAAATTAAGTTCTATTCGTCACACAAAAAAGTGTAATGTATGATTTCGCACTGAAATTTAATTTCAAAATAGTTTTTACTCTTACTTACTCCAAAGTCATTTTTTATTACTGCCATATTTGTTCTTTATATGAGAAACAATTCAAGGAATATAAATACAAAATAGGATTTATGGTCTGTGTAGACGGGTTGCGACTTACAGAAAGACAGACAGAAGGACAGACACGTGCGTGAAATTATAACGTTAATAGTTTTTACTCTTACTTACTCCAAAGTCTTTTTTTTATTACTGCCATATTTGTTCTTTATATGAGAAACAATTCAAGGAATATAAATACAAAATAGGATTTATGGTTTGTGTAGACGGGTTGCGACTTACAGAAAGACAGACAGAAGGACAGACACGTGCGTGAAATTATAACGTTCCTTGATTTTTACCTACGGACGCTAAAAACTTTGTACAAACATGCAAAGAAACTTATTGTTAAATTTCATAACGATTGTTGGCCGTAATTGCATTTCAAATATATAGACAACAAGCATACAGATGAGATTTGAACAGAGTTAAAACGAAACGTCGCTTCGCTCGTTCAACCACAACTGTTTACTTATTTTACCAACTGAACATATATATTAATTATCCTTCTGAATCATCTGTACATTCGTTGAATATTTGTAAAATGTATTAATTATACGCCGCTCAAGTATTCAATTTTGGAAATAGAAATTCTGTTATGAAGCTTGTTTTCCCACCAGTAAAAGGATGGAGCTCGTTTTTGTCCTGTAACATCGCTTGAACCTTCAACAACACAATCGTAGTCATTATTGCATCAGACACGCTGATTGGTTCCGGAGATACGATTTGCTGTGCCAAGTCCATTATTGTTTGATAAAGCAAAACATAATTTCTCGCAGATTACCAATTTGACAAATTTCTTTTGAGGTAGAGTGCAGATGATTTGCATGACTGCGTCGATATTTTGGAAAATTGCAAGGCAGGAATTCATCGATTGTTATTCATTTAACGTTGCAGTTTTTTTCTTTCTCGACAATTATCATAGAACAGGAAATACGTTGTTTGGAGAGAGTTCAAAGAAGTTGTTACAAGGCGATGAATATAACTTGTACCGGTACACTCGGAAGTCAGAAGACATCCATCAGGATCTGATGTGTAGTCACTAATAAAAAGAATATTGACCGTATATTTCCAGCAATTATACCTACTATTATGCAATTATAGAGTCCATGAGTCGAAACTTCGACTGAATTTACGTTTTTCACAGCGCTAAGCCAAATATCCAACCACCATAATAAACGATTATCAATAATTACTAAAAAAAACATCACTTTTAAACTAACAATAATTCTACTTCGGAGACCCCGAGGACACTCCCTCACTATTGTTATTTATCGTTCAAATTACCGTAATATATATTATCCTATCACTCATCGACTACCCATCACCGCTCCTGGAAGCCCAAATAATTAAACTTATTAACATATATGATCATTGCTATCCTATAATAGTAGTTCTCCTTTCACAATGACCAGTTCAATTTATCTTTGATTGCATGTTACTCAAGAGGGGTTGCTTTTTATCACTATCGCTGTCTGTCTAGTGATAACTCACCTCAATCAAAAGGTTTTCACACAAATAGTTGTTTACTACGGTAGCTAAACCTCTCTATGACAGTCAGCCTAAATCTGAAGACTACATATGTTACTTAACAAGATGACCTAGATTATCCGTATTTTTATATAAAGTTTCTAAACTGCTCTGCACAGACTAAGATCTGCTTCATTCTGGTGTCCTTAAAGTCCTACACATACCAGGCAGGGAAATAACTGATATGTTGGGAGTAATTTACAATATAAATAAAAACATAGTAATAAGGTACAGGATGTTACAAAAAATGTATTCATTATACAGGATGTTACAAAAATGTATTCATTATACAGGATATGACAAAAAATGTATTCATTATACAGGATCTTACAAAAAATGTATTCATTATACAGGATGTTACAAAAAATGTATTCATTATACAGGATGTTGCAAAAAATGTATTCATTATACAGGATGTTACAAAAAGTATTCATTATACAGGATGTTACAAAAAATGTATTCATTATACAGGATTTTACAAAAATCTATTCATCATACAAGATGTTACAAAAACTGTATTCTACAGTATGTTACAAAAGTATGAAAACGGTTTGTTAGCTTTTAAATAAATCTCAGCAGAAAAAAAGAATTGAGATACATCTATTCGTCAATTTTACGTCCTTTTTGTAAACAGCCAAATTTCACAAGCAACATAATACTTCCACTCCCCTCCCCCCCCCAAACGTAAGTAAGCATTTACAAATGTAAACCTATATATTACACGATTTTATATAAAATAAAATGATATTAAAATGTATTATTCTTGATATATTTTTTAAACAATATGTAACTATTTAGGAGATAGGATCTCTCAAAAAATATTGAAATAATAGAATTTTCAATCCTAGAAACAAAACAATACTTCTATTTAAGAAATTTGAAAGACTAACTTCACCCAAGTGGGTATATCTTCAAACATATTCTGGATATATCTTATAAAGGTGTATCGATTATAAAGGTCTTAAACTATACTTGGTTTTGGTGCAAAT